>VDFB02136821.1:7510-57141 GCA_007258455.2 Sequoia sempervirens
TGGCTTGTTATTCTCAATTATTATCAATTATTTGCAGTATATTTCTTATCATATTCTTCTATTGTGCAAGTTATTTCATAACAAGTGGTATCAGAGCATGATCTTGGCACCATAGAGGCAAGGTTTTTCTCAATTTTGGAGGCGATTTTGGGAAGAGAATATCTTTCATATTTTGGAGAATTTTTTTTTTGATTTTTAAAGGGTTTTTGAAGAACATATTGAAGAAGCTACAGTCCAGATTTTAGAAAAATTGGAGGAGAATTAAGCGAATTATTGCAGAATTAGTGTTTCTACACTATTTTTTTGGAATCTACATATCTCACACATCTTGTTGAATTGGAGTCTAATTTTTATTGGGTTTTTGAAGAAATAATAAAGGATATTACAGTAAAAATTGGAGAGAATTTAAGTTTCATTTGTGTGATTTATTTCAACATTAGTGGTTTCCATCATGACGGGGCCTGCAACAAGGGGTAAAAAGAATGCTGTCACTCCGGGGAAGACTCCTAATAAGGATGGTGAAACAATTGAGGATGTTACTCATAATGAGGAAATAAATAAGGTCAAGGAAGACATTTCCTCAATGAAGATGGATATGTGTGACCTAAGAGGAGATATATCGGACCTATGAAAGATGTTGAGCGCCTTTATGAATAAACCAAGAAAGGAGGTCTCAAGCAGCTAAGAACCAGAAGAAGAAACAAATGAAGAAGAAGAAGAAAAAGAAAAAGAATCAAAAGAAGAAGAAGAAGAAAAAAATGAAGAAGAAGAAGAAGAAGAAGAAGAAGAGGCATATGCAGAAGTAGAAGAAGCAACAACAGAAGAAGAAGAAGCAAAAGACCAACCAGAAGAAGAAGAAGAAGAAGAAGGCAATGAAGAAGAAGTTCAAGAAGAAGAAGCTCCTAATCAAGCTATTCAACCAATGCAAGGGTACCATATATTATTCCTCACCTCTTCCTCTATGACACATCAAAAGGTTCAGGTAAAGGAAGAACACATTCATCACCATCAAGAGCTTGATGTAAAGGGAAGACACATCTTGGAGCTGAAGTTAATTTTCCAGACACGCATGAAGAAGCTGGTGACATCAACAATTCCAAGTTACCTCATTACAAGGAAATATTTTCTAATTGAAGATGCCACATGGGAGGATGAGGAGTTCATTCAAAAGTGTCCAAACTTGATTAGCATTAAGGACAATGCTTCTTTGAAGAAGGGGGGCATGCTACGCCCTTAATATTAGTGTACATCAAGGTTATGAATAGTCGGCTTGTGGCTATCTTAACTCTCTATTAAGTCATATTATCATTAGTATATTGTTATTTAGTTGTTTAGGTCAGCCTAAGTCTTATATAGGTGTGTATAAGTCGGTCAGGTATATCCTTGCAAAATAGGTATATATAGGAGGTTGTGAGTCTTATTTCATCATCAAGTTGTGAAGTGTGTTCTCATTAGAGATATTTGGAGGTTTGCCCCCTCGAAGTGGCTTGTTATTCTCAGTTATTATCAAGTATTTGCAGCATATTTCATATCATATTCTTCCATTGTGCAAGTTATTTCATAAAAAACTGAGAATAACATTCACCAACTTTTAGAACAAATACCAATAGATGAAAACACAAGAAGATTAGGATATCAAGATCCTCCTCATGACAACAAGCCTCCTTTTGAATATTGGATACTTAGAGATGATGGTACAGTGATCTTTGATTCTCCTCTTGACTTGAATGTCCTCCTTCCATGTGAACAACCATCACTTGATTCAAATGATAAGGATGCTAGGATCCCTATGGGTCCTCTTCCTCCTTCAATCCATGAAAAGGGTGAATCTAGCAAATGCAAGAGGCCTTACTAATTGAAGAAACTAAATTTTCCTCTCCATCCACCACCTGAATGTGAAAGGAGACTCCAAATAATTTTAAATAAAGACCTTATACTCTTACCACCTTCCAATAGATTGGTCATCCATCCTAAAGATCCTAACATACCATATTGTAAATATCATCATGTTCTTGGAAACCAAACTAATGAATGTTGGTCGCTAAAGGATATATTGAACAAGTATCACTTCACTGACACCGACTGCTATCTTATCATCTCATAGTACACTTTCCATTATTTTCCTTTTCCTTTTTCTTTTTTTTGGTGTGCTTGCATGTGTTTATCATGTTCCCCCATAAATTTTGTTTGATGTTCTCTCTCTTTGTGCACTTCCTCTATTTGTACCTCTATTCTTCTATATGTCATACATTTTTCCCTTTCTTTTCACTTTTTTTTTTGTGTTTTCCTTTTAGGATGACACAAAGTGTTGAGACACCCTAGGTCTCATCCATGTTGACCCAAAAGGTCCCTTTTCCTTTTCCTTTATTCTCTTTTCTTGTGTATTTACTTTTGGGATGATGCAAGGCATTGAGACCGAAATTTCTCCTTCATGTTGACCCAAAATCTTTTTCTTTTCTTTTTCCTTTCATTTTATTTTTTCTTGTGTTTCTCCTTTTAGGGACGATGCAAAGCATTGAGACTACAATGTCTCTTCCATGTTGACCCAAAAAACACTTTTTTTTCTTTTGTTTTCTCTCTCTTTCTATCATTCTTCAAGCTCTATGTGTTTAGGGGAATGATGGTAGATCCACACTCTTTAATAAAAACATTGCAACAACAAACATACTGACCCAAAATACATAGATCTCTTATGTGATTTGTCTGTTCCTTTCTAGGGGGAAACTCCCCTTTCTTTTGTTTTCTTTTTCATTTATATGAAGTAGCCTTACTCAAAAACATATGACTTGGCATAGGAGCTTTCCAAGTTGGCTCTCATGTCATGTTTTCTTTTGCATTTTTCCTTTGCTACTTTAAAGTAATTTCTCATGGAATGGTGTGTAGTAATTCCTTTAAAGTGGGGGGCATACATTGGCATTATTCATTTGCATTCTTGGTTCTTAGTGTAACCTTACCACTTCATATGATGTGTTGGTCACTTTGTGGATGACATTGGGTGTGATGTCCTTCATAAGTGTGATCTATCTTAGCATATTGCATTCCTCTTAGTGGCCTGATGTGATCCATTGCATCCCCTAAGTTGTGAATATTATATTCTTTGAATAGTCCTCTCTTGGACATGTTAGACACAATTTTTCCTAAGTGATAGACCTCGCATGAACCTAACAAGACTCCTTTGAACATCTTTTACACTTTACATTTTTGGCATTTTACATTTTACATCTTTGCCACCTTGCATAATGCCAACTTGCATGCATGTGGTACCAATCTTGTTTGTTCATGAGTACTAAGCATATGAAGCTTTGTTTGTCCTATGAAGCACAAAATGACATTTTCCCTTATGGTCCCTTGTTAAAGTTATCAGGAGCTATAACTTTGATATGGTTGAGTGGGAAGCCCATTTCGTAGCACAACTTTCCCCATAGCCACCAATGTGTTTGTGAGTACATACCACCCAAGCGTATGTTTCTCACCTTTTGGGCCTTCTCACCCAGTGGACCGCCATGAGTTTCATCGCCCTAGAGTGAGTATGAATTTTCCTTTTTCAGACAAATAGCCTAGGGGTATGTGCAGGATCATGATGGGCCAAAAAGTGGCAATATGATGGGTATTTGTAGGGTATGTGGCTAACAACTTTTTTTTTACCCAAAATTGATGAATGAAAAGGGTTTTTAAAGGATGTTCTCACCTTTCCACCAATAAAAATTATGCTTTACTTTGAATTTATAAATAATTATTATTCATTTTCTACTTGAATTACGACTAAAGTGCCGATTGATAGGCTGATTGTAAAACATTAATAGCTTTCAAATGGTATCATATGTTTTGAATCCAAAACATGCATCACATTCTATGGTTCACATACTATAGGATTAAAAAAAGAAAAAAAGAATTTCATGAAGTTTTGACCAAATTAAGGTGGTCAGGCATACGAGTTTTTATATTTTTTAAAATTTTTAATAAAAAAATCATAATTAATTATTTACTTGGAATAAAATTACAAAAAAAATGCATCACATTAGGACATGATTCCTCTACATATATCTAAATATTATAAAAAAATATTATCATTTTATTGTGGTTAGGTGGTTAGGCAGACACCTACTTCTTATTTTTCCTTGAAATTTAAGTACTACTGCATTGAAATTTCAAATTTTCACCAAATAGATTTAAAGAAAAAAAAAACCTAGTAGTTTAGAAACTACATTCAATTTTCAACATATTCTATTCTTACATATTTTTGAAGTAATATAGATAACTTATTCAAATTTTTATGTCAAGTTGCCTAACTCTGATTTTTCTAATTTTTTGGCTACTTAAGGGCCTACTTTTTCCATGATGATCCTACACATACCCCTAGATCTAATTCACAACTAGTCAAAAAAATGATCGAAGGTTGATATGACCTTTTCCCTTTTCATCTCCCTTCTCTAATTCTCTTTCACACTTGTGTTCCTTTGTTCTTATGTTTAGTTTTTCATGGGATCTTCATCCTAGGGGCTTGATCATCCATCTTGATTGTTGTTATTCCATTTTGCTAGCATACGTTCATTTGGATCCTTCTCGATATGCATGGCTACTTTAGTTTTAGTTTGAAGCAAGTTCATCTTCTCACTAAAGTGGGGGCTAAATGTACCATGGAAAAATGGATCATTGACATTTTCATGGTTATTTAGGTCTTTCTCTTGTGATGTTTGACTCATCTTGCTTTGATTTAATGTTGCAATATAACTTAAGAATTCACATTAGGTCCTAAAAATTTAAATTATGATGTCTTGTGAAGGTGTTGTGAAGTGTTATACCACATTTCTACACTTTTCTAGACTCTTCTTATCATAATTCATCCAAAAATCACATTTTTATCCCTTATCAAGTCCTATTCTAAAGTGTTGTAAAGTCTTGTAACAAGATTTCATGCTTTTCTAGGCTTGTTATCACTATTTAAACGTTTTTTATGCTTTAAATGACCCCTTTATGGACTCATAAGACTTAATTCATTGTATTTTTTAATGTAAACCCAACAAACCACTTACAAGCCTAAGGTGGAACCCATTCGCCATGGGTGGCGAATGAGTCCCTCTTGGCTTCAAATTCAAAATAATTCAAATTTTCATTTGGGTTTTTATTCAAAAAGACCTTATGTCAGCCTATGATGAGGTATTATTAGGTTATTAGGGCATAAGAGTGTATAAATAAGTGATTTTCCATCCATTTGAACGCCCATTCCCCCATTCATCAAGTTCACTAATTCACTCATTCATTCAATCATTCAAGCATTCAGGCACTTTGCATCATTCAATCAAGAAAATATCAAGCATCTTGGAGAAGCCATTGGCACATCTTCAAATTTATTCAATAAGGTTTTGGTGAGTTAGGAAATTTGCATGTTGTTATTCATCATCTCCTTCTTCATTTTATTTCATTTCTTTATCAAGGGTTTGATAACCAAAGTGTGATTTGACCAAGGAAATTCCCTATACTCTAGCCCTTAACCATCTTTCCCCTTTTGCATGTGCATTTGCAAACTTGATATGTATATTTTTCAAAAAAATAGGTGTTGAAAGGTGGTCAACAAGTCATCAAAGTGTTTCATGTCAACTAAACCCTAGTTCAAGCTTGGAGACATCCTACAACCCGTTTTCTACAAACTTAACTTTGTCAACTCAAAAAGAAGACAAGTGCAAATTTGGACGTAGATAATTGACTCTTGAATTTGTAGATTTTTGGAGGAAATATTCACCATCAGTGGCAAATGACTCCCACCTAAATGTTGAATTTTTTTATTTTGTCATAATCCAGTTCTCGATAATCAAAAAGCAGTTTCAGGTGTTTTTACTAGGAGGACTAATTCACCATTAGTGGCAAATGAGTCCCACTGGTGATCAATAGTAATTTTTTCCAGTTTACAAAACCTTCTAGGATCCACATTCAACTTCCAACTGCACTCTGTAAAACTTCATTCAATTTTGTTTGCATTAGTTCATGTTTTTAGTTCATTTTTGCATACCTCACAATGTTTTCAAACATTGCATATTTCATTAGTTTTGCATTCATAATAAATCAATTTCACAACTTAGTTGCATTTAGATCATTGCATTTAGTCATCATTCCATCATAAATTCCTTTATTTGAGTGAACCACCCCAGTTTTAGTGTTCTATCTCTCCTTTTAGGTGAAAAACCCTAAGAGTGCAAGAAAAGTTTATAGAACAGCCTTAAAATTGATGGTTCACCAACATTTGTGAAAAGTAATCTATTCAAACTTAAAAGGGAAAGAGACTTAAAATGAAATGTAAAGACCTAGAATGAAATTTGTAAATGTAATTTTCAAATTTCAAACAAGGTAATTTACTAATTACACTATGCAACAATCAAAACATGAAATGTTGTAAATAAAATTTGGAATTAAGCAATGGATGAAATGAACCAATTTAAACTAGATCTAGTCAAATGCATGTAACAAAAATTCAGCCAATTGATATTGATAACTAATGACAACAAACAAAACTACAAAAACAAGAATTTCAATGCTATAAAAGGTAGTTTCAGGGATTATTTAGGACTAATTCTCCCAGAGGGGCATATGAGTCCCAGTTAGGGTTTTTGGAGGGTTCAAATGTTAAAAAATGTACAACAAAAAATTCCCAAAAAGTTGGAAAAACAACCTATACTGGGACCAAATCGCCCAAAGGGGTGTATGAGTCATAGATTAGGGTTTTTACACTATTTTCAATAGATACTATGTGAATGCTATACTTTTTTGTTAGGATGATGTCTAGGCTAAGTGAAATTATAGATTTCAGATGCAAAAATGCAACCTATATGCACTTTCACTAATGCAAAATTAAAAAACCCTAGATGCAAATCAACTAATGAAAAATACTAATGCAAAGTTAATGTAAGCTAGATCTAGGAATGTGATGCACTCCAAATCAGAAATGAGGTGTGCATGTTGGCTTCACAAAAATGCAACAATGGAAATAGGTAGCACCACATTTTAAGAGATGGAGCACAAGGATAGGATCCTATTTCACTATTGTTTCATTCAAAAAAACCTTAGAGATCTCAATTTGATGATAGAATGAGAGAGGGATCTACTAAAGGTTGTCCTAGGGTATGATTAAAGACTAAAAGAGGGTTAACCACCAAGCTAAGGCTTGGAAATACAAGTAACATACAAGATCTAATGAAAAAACCTAACTAAATGACATAAGAATTGAAACTGAAATGTAGAATAAAATATTGAGAAAGTATAGAGGTGCACTTGGAAGAAGGATGAGGTCAGAAAAAGCTTCAAAACCTTGAAATATTCCTACTTAATTCCCACTCAAACTCATACACCAGTCTAGGAAATTTAGTCCTAGACGAGGGTTTTTTGTGCCAAAACTGGAATCTCATAGTGGTTTATCCAAATTCACTAAAATTTGGAAAATATGTTGTATTGGGACTCATACACCTCAAGTAGCATATCAATCCCACTCTACCTTTTCATAGGGTCAAGACTTGAATTTTCTCTCCTATCTCTACTCTTCCTTCCACACTTTTTTTTGGGTCTAAAACTCTGATTTGTAACATGTAGGTGAATTTTCATGATAGCAACCTTTTGACTACTTGATAACTTTATTCAACCTTGCAACCTAATCTTCAAAGGATCTCTAAGTCTCAAGATACCTATATCTTGAATGATGTCGTGAGATGTAAACTAGCAATTTAACATGAAGTGGCCATGTAGAATGTAGATCTTGATCTTGAGTTGGATATGAAACAATGCTTGCAAATGGATCTTCAATGCTACATCACAACACTAGCTATACAATATGCCTTTGACATGATGATGGATCTTGAATTGCTACAACAAATGATGAAGAATCTTCCCTTGAATGCCTAAGAAAATCTCTTGTAAACTCTCTTGATGCTCTTGTGAAGTATTGGAATGCTTAACTCTTGATTTCTTAGGTTGATATCATGAATTCTTAGTGAAATAATGATTTGAGACCTTGTTTATATAAGAAATCCATCCAATTTACCATTTATTAGATTCAAGAAGCTTACATAAATGAGATTTGAACTTAAAACCCTAATTTCCCACTCAAAACCTTAAAAAGGGGACAAATGGGACTCATACGCCACTTGTGGTGTATAGGTCCCATCTGCATGGGATTCATATGCCCAAGGTAGCATATGGGTCCCACAAAGCCTTTTTAGGTGGAGGAAATTTTGGGAGTTGAAAAATTAAGTATATTTGTTGATTATGTCGAGATCTCAGTTGAAAAAATCCTTGGGATACATAATATGGGGTCTTAGGGGCCTATTAATGATGCCATGAGGGTCATACATGTAAGAGGGACCAAAACTCAATCTAAAGGTGTAAATAAATACACTTTACAACATTAAATTAAGAAAAAATTAGGTTAATTTAGCCGAAAAGGGCCCTAAATCAAAAGGGATACATTTTTTCGTTACTACATAGGGTTTCTGGGCTAAAACAAGAATCTGGCAATGCCTAGTTTGAATCCACTGAAATCTGGAAAAATTATTATACTAGTACTCATACGCCACAAGTGGTGTATCAGTCTTGTTCTTTTTTGGAGGGTCAAAGTCTGAATTTTCTTTTCCTTCCAATCCTAATTTCTAGATCTAAAATGCTAAATTCTTCTTTGTAGGTGTCTTTTAATGATCTTGTAAACAAGGTGACAACTTCGAAAACTTTGCAAACTTGAAAAATTCTTCCAATATTTCTATTTAATGTATCTTCAACCTAGATCTAAAAATCACACACTAAAAAGAGGGAAAAATGTTGTTTTGTTAGTGGATAGGATTTTTCCTTTGTCAATCCCTCTTTTGGTAATCAAATCTTGAAATGAAATAAAATGAAATGCAGGAATGATGAAAAAAAATGCAATGTTGTCACTCACCAAACCCTTGAATAAGATGTTGCAAACATGTATGAGATGGCTAGCATGAATGTGGATCTTGATTTTTTCTTGAATGATATGGATCTTGACTTGAATGCTTCCTTGAATCATGAAACCTTACATCACAAATTTTAGCTCAAAAACAAACATGATGCATGATGACATTGACATGATGCTTGATACTTGAATAATTCTCCAAAATAATCGATAATCAGCGCTTAAAGGCTGTTGAATGCTCTTTTAAACTCTTGAATGCTCTTGTGAACTCAAATTTTCTACAATGCATGAATACTTAAGTTGCTATGTGAAAAATGAGTGAAATAACCTTGTATTTATACTTGTTTATGCCAAATTTCTCGAAATTACAACACTACAAACTGACATCAAATCTAGAAGAATAAAATCCTACCAAGAATTTGAATTTAATTTAGGTCTAAGCTAAATAGGACTAATACACTAGTTGTGGTGTATGAGTCCCATTAGGCTAAGCTTTCACACACATTTTTCAAGAAAGGCTTAGATTAATGTGAAATCCATATCAGGGCCCTAAAATTTAGGTGTGACACATACGCCCAAGGTGGTGTATGAGTCCCAAATCACTAAATCTAGGCCATAGAATCTAAGAACACATGAATTATGATTGGATGTTTGTAAATGTCAGGATTAATCTCAAAAAGATGCGTGAAATAAGGCCACTTTAAAGCATAAAGAAGCCCAATTAATTAATGAAACCCTAGATTAGTGTGGATGTGTAAAGGTACACTTTACAACACCCTAAATAAGGTACAACTAGGTACACTTAGTTTACAAGGGCCCAAGACCTAATGTGAATGTGTTAAACACATTACAACACTAAATCAAGGCAACATTTAGCTCAATTTAATAGGGAGGGCCCAAACAAGTGTGAAAATGTAGAGGGATACATTTTCTATCACTACAATGTAAAATACATATAATTAAGGCTTAATTAAGTCCAAACTAAGATTAATTCCAAATTAAGTGTGAAAATTTAAAAGGGGTAAATTTTTCTATATTACAATCATTACATTTGACATAAGGTAAAAAGTAACTTGTAATTCAAACATGGGGTGTAACAATAGATTTTGGAAGACCTTTCTTCTACCTTGAAATGATTCTATAGGATAAGTTCTCAGTGAAGTCCTCAAGCCTAAGAGAAATGGGCAAGGGATGGAGGTCATAGAGTCCCCCTCAAATATCTTATCCATGGGTGCAATAGAAGAAAAGGAGCATCTTTCCAATGATTCTAATCATTAATCAACTATCTCAAGGGAAGATAAATGTCACACAAAAGTTGAGGGTATAATAAGAGTAGACAAAATGGAGCAGTAAGCAGTTAGATTAGATAGGTGGTGGAACTCACCAATGGGAGAAAAGGGAACTGAAGGAACAAGACTCTTCAAAGTCACACCAATTGCATGAGAAACCCCCTTGCAAACATTACTTGGTATATGGAGAATATGAAGAAAAGATCCAACATCATGAGAACAATCATCATCATGAGATGAAGCATTTATAGTCAAATTAGATAGATGGTGATACTCACAAATAGGAGAAAGAGGAACCAAAGGAACAAGACTCTTCAAAGTCATGCCAACTGCATGAGAAACCCCCTTGTGAACATGACTCATCACAAGGAGAACAAGAAGAGAAGATCCAACATCATGTGAAGAATCATAATCATGAGAGGAAGTGTTTATAGTCAAGTGATCTTCATGTTTACTCCACCAAATAATTACCCCCTTATGTTGAGAGAGTGGACAATTAAAAGCCAAATGACTAATAGAAAAATATCATCTACTTCTTAAGGGGAGATCCTCATAGTCAAGCAATTGATTCCAAAGCCTATCCCATCACTTATGTTTAGTTAAATTATTTTTAATTTAAAAAAAAATAAAATTAAATATGTGTATTTAATTATATATTACATTCTAGTATTGTATGATTGGTTGTTTTTTTAAATACAATTTGAGAAAATGGGTATTTTTTGTCTCTTTTATTAGATACAAATATAATTACTATAATTAATAAATATTAAATGATATTAGTTAAATGATTTTTTTCAATTAAAATAGGATGGTAAGAGGAGAGGACCAATCATTCTATAGGTGAATTTCACACCCCTCAAGCTCCTAAATGGAAATTCAAATGTCCTTGAAATTTTCACCATGTTTATATTGGCAAGTTAAGTGATTAGAGTTATTGTTTTCGGTTAGGGACATGGATAATGTAGTCACATTAGCCATGTCTTCACAAAGTTTCCTAAAAACACTATAATGAAATACTAATCGAGAGGCATGCATAATTAGTTGTTTCTTTGGTATGACTTGTGAAAAAAGATTGTCTTATTTATTTTAGGATTATAGCATAATGACTATTAGTCCTTAACTTTACAAGTAATAGATAAGAGGAAAATAAATTAAAAACCCTTTGTTGGACACTACACAACAATTGAGTCATCTATCCTATTTACCATTTTTATTCAGGATGAGATATACTACACAACAATTAATAAATATGTAGTTAAAAAAATTACTTTCTACTACAAGATAGGATTCTACAATCTTAATTCTCAAACATAATAGTATTTTCCAATAAATGAAAGTAAATAGTACATTAGATTGATAAAATTAAAAAATATGTTGACATTTAAATCAATCAAAATGAAAATTTTAATATAAGTGATAAATTAGTTGTCATAAATTCAAATAGATATATTTTCTTATCTATGAGTTTAATTAAAAAAACCTAATTCTATTTCATTAATTTCTTCCAAAAACACTTACTCCTAATTATGTTGAAGGTGTTCCCTCTATCAGCTTCACGGAGCTCATTTTTCCCTTAGACGATGTAGATTCTTGGACAGGGCATGGAAGACGATTGTTCAGATCATGATCGTTCCTCTTTCCTTGTTTTTCTACCGTTTTTCATTTTTTTCCATTTTTCACATTCAATGGTGGTGGAAACTTTACCTTTAGCGGATTTGCAAGTCTTCCCTACACCTTTCTCAAAGGCTTTCCAATACCAGGGTTGTGTTTTGCAATCAGAAGAGAGTGGGAGAAGAGATAGGTCACATGATGGGACAAAATTATATAAGATGCACCTACAACTAGAGGGAACGAATGCATCCGATGGATGATAAGGTTATAAATGAGCACTAAACGTCGATTGCATTCCCGACAAAAGTTGTAAGCTTAACTTATACCAATCTCTAGCTAGTAAGGTGGTGAAACATTTTGTTAGTGTATACATTATCCTTTCCATACATGTAGGCTAACTTAAGCCTACTTAGACATTCATTATGTAGACAGTATGAAGCTGCCCACCTCATTGGCATCCTTGACACCTATTCCTCATGAGCTGCCTAGCTGTTTTGGAGACTAGAGAGATGTCAATGTTCTTTGTACACCCATGCTTGGTTATTGGGGAGTTTCGAGAGGTATTATTGTCTTCAACGCCTCATGCTTAGTTGATCTCCTTTATATCTATGTCTTTGTTTACCTAATACATAGATTGACTACATACAATTTTTAGTGTGTTCATTGTCCTTGAATTGTATCTTCGTAATTGCTAGTTTCTTCATGGTATCAGAGCAGTCTGAGATATCTCTAGGCCATAAAGTGAACTACCTGATTGTGTTTTGTTTTTTTGATGAATTTCTATCTCTGCTAATTATTTGTAGGATGCATCAAGGGTTTGAGGAGGAAGAGGTTTTTATTCACATTTAATCCATTTGGAGAGGGTAATCATGCCCATCGACCCTAGTTTCCATTTAAAGGCACGATTTCTTGTCTTGCAAGGCTATGATTTTATTATTTTACAGGCCAAGTATTCTTGAGCCCTACGTAATGATAACTTCTTTCCTTCCACATTAGACGTACAACATCATCTGGTGATTGAGAGTTGTAGAAGAGCATAGCCTAAAGTGTTCACATTTTCAAATAGAATGCCTCAAATCATTAGCGCCCAGTCTGCCCTCTCTAATGGTTTCCATCAGGCTATCCCTTTGACTTGGGCTCAAAAGAGTGACCTAGCATTTATATTTTCTTTTGTGATAATTTTTGAATGACTAGAAAGCCTGGTGTATCAAATAACTCATTTTTTATTGTGAGAGGAGGAACGGTCGAAGATGGTGACTCCCTCAACATTGTAAAACCCAAAATCTCAATTCAATCCATGATGTAACTGTGTTAAAATAAGATGATAAGGAGTGAGGGTAGCCTATCCCTGGCTTTGAATAGACCTTTATTTCTAGTATGACAAGGCACAATTTTGTTGTTTTGCAGGACGGTAGCTAGTCAGTGGCTTTCGTGATTTGAACGGGTTTCTTTGCATTTTTCCAAGGGATCTGCGCATCATTCCTTGGCACAATTTGAGGGCTGAGCATTGCATTTGAGGGTCGAGCTGTTGCAGCTTATGTATTGAGGGCTGAGTAGGAGCCATGTAGGTCGCATGGGAGAGAAGAGGTGAGCAGTCTTTAAAGACTGTCAATTTTGTGCAAAGGAAGGGTGCCACTATTTTTCTCTCTTTTTTTTTTGTTGTTCCTCTTTTTTCTGAAATTCTACACTAACATTCATTTTTTAATAATTAGAAAAATTATTTGTAAGGAGGATCAATTTTTTAAAAGGTGAAAATTTCAAATTGTAATAACTTTTGCATCATAGCTCGTATTAGAGCTTTTTTTTCTACAAAAGTGCATTTTTTTGCCAGAACTGCAAAAGAGCATATTATCACACTAATTCTATAAAATGTCAGTTTATGCCTCTTTTGGGTTAGTTACAAGCACTCCTATAAAGTTTCAAATGGAGGGAGGGAGGCGAGGGTTGGGGCTTAAACAAATAATCAAGGGGGGTGTTGTGTGTGGTCCATTTTCACACTTCCTAAAGAAGTGTTTTTGTGTGTTGTGTTTTTCCATTCACTTCTGCATGTATTTCTAAGTTCTTCATTTGTGCATTTCTACAAGAAACTATCTAAGTCAAAGTTGTATGGAATCTAATGTTTTTGATAAAAGAAAAAATGAGTTTTATAGGGACCTGAAACCACAGAGTTTACAAATAGTAGGAATAAGCATTAAAGTCACCAAAGACAAAAAGGTTGCATCAAAATAAAGCCCAAGATACACAATAGCCACCAATCCAGGGACATCAAGGGCCACAAAAAGACCCAAATAAAAAAACCAATAAGAAACCCCCAGCTAACCTAAGAACTTAAGAGCTTTAGCAGCCACAACTTCGAGATTGTGCATATCTTGAATGCCCTTCTTCAAGACCTGAACCATCTAGGGTGTAGGAGGAGTCTTCCTCTTCATACTAGCTCTCATCTACTTGGAAATACCAACATCTTCAGTATTGTTTTTGTCCTTATCCACAATTAGATCCACAACTAGAGAACCCTATTGTGAGTTCCCCAGTTTCTTAGACATTGCATTAATGATGATGGCATTATGTTTTTCCATTTTGTGATTTTTCTCCATAATAGTTCTCATAGTGTTTTTCATTTTACCTATTTCATCTTCCAGACATTTAAATTTTCCTTCATTTTCCTAGGCCTCCATTCTCATTCTATCCTCCTTCCTCCCACACTCCACAGTTATAAGGGAGCTAACTTTACCTTCCAACTCCTCTAGCTTGCCATTGAGGGCTCTATTTCTGAGATTAAGGTCTTTAATTTCATGAAAATACCATTTCATTATTCTAAAGTAATCCATAGCACCATTCCTGGCAATCGCCAAGACATACCCAAGAAACTCACGATCTAGTTTCAAATGGTGGTCCTCAGGGTTTAGGTCTCTAAGGAATTTTGGCCTATTTTTTCTATCCAAAGCAAGGAAGGATGAGTGAGAGTTTTGGCTAGCATTAGGGGTCTCCGAAAAGTACTCCAAGGAATCCTCAAAGTAAGAAACTAGTTTGATAACAAGGGATTCTTTTTGGGAGGGCTTGACATTCTTACCAAAGTGGCTGGGGTTTTTAGCTTTCAGAATAGAGCAGCCGGGATTTTTGGCAGCACTAGGATTCATGGGCAGGGGATTACCCTACTAGGTTTTCTTACCAAAATTAGGGGTTAGGGAACTTTCAATGTTCCATTCAGGGTCAAGCTCCTTACCATCCTCTGAAACACTATCCTCAGTATCCTCATCATCTATGGGCGAGGCCAAAATAGGGTTGGATAAGGCTGACATGTTTTGAAAGTGCTCATAAATGAGCCTAATAAGGCCAAAATGTAGAATAGGGTATTTCTTAGGATCCTTCCTATGATCCCCCAGGCTATTACTCATGGAATAGTACAAGTAATAAGGTAAAGAAACCTTTACCTTGTGACAAAAATGGTTGAGCACAGCGAAGTGGTAGCCATAAACCCTGGTGAATCTACCGTCCAAAGTAATGTATTCCATAATGACTATAAGCACCTTCCTCCATAGCGATTTAATAGTATCTACTTTAAAATAACTATTGATGACTTTTATTAGTTTGGTCTTTTATTTCTCTTTCCTAGGGAATTTGATAACCACTTCATTAGAGAACCTTCTATCATCAAATAATTTCATTCCCTCATAGACATGCCAGTCACTTCTCCAATAAGGTTCTCATCCACCTTGACCTGCCTACCAAACATAAATATTTTTCCATTGTTCCAATTTTTCTCAAAGTACTTGGTTACCTTCAAATCAGGCCCATGAAGCTTCTCAATGAATGTGAGCAAACCACCATGTTCACTTTTTTCCTAGACCTTTGGGATCCTCTTATGCATTTTGTAGGTTTTTGGCTCCACCCTTTTCTTGTCACCTCCGATTGTCACAAAAACCTCACAACCAGAGTAATGAGATGAACTGTCATAGCCAGACTAGAGAACCCACAAAATGTGCTACCTCTTAATGATAGTTAAGATATTCAAATCGACCCAACCAAATCTAATGATGTCGAAGTACTTGGCCCTAATTACTCTCATTAAATCAAAATAAGTCATTGTTTTCCCATGCATGATATCATAATTAATTAAATCCTTGACATTGGCACCAAGATCACCGAGGTTCTGCCACATGACCATCTCAGATTGTTTAACCCCTTCATTAGCAAAGAAATCAGCCACACTATTGGCCTCTCTAAACACATGAGTAATTTTAACTTTGTCAAAATTAACAAGGAGGGACTTAGCCTCTTCTATCCAACTCTGGATCAACCATGAAGGAGGGGACTTCCCTAGGAGGAAAACAATAATGTTTTTAGAGTCTCCTTTGAGCCATAAATATTTAATATTCCTTTTAACTGCCAAGTTAATCACATGAAAGGCTCCAATATCTTTAGCCAAGTGATTAGTTTGAGAACCAATGGGAATAGCCACCACTGCTAGAAAATTACCATTAGAATCCTTAATCACACCTCCACTTCCAGCTAATCCTGGGTTTCTCTTCATCACACCATCGAAATTAGCTTTAAACTAGTCACATAGAGGAAAACTCCAGCTCACCCTTGTCCAATCTTTTTTCATAGGTTTAGATGCCTTTGACACATCATTTTTAATCTTCCACTCCATGGATATCTTTAAATCATATAGCATGCACACCACAACCTCTTTTTTATTCTCTTGTTGAGGAATGATATTATACTTTTCCACAATTAATTAGAAGGTTTTTCCAAAAACATTATTCTCCGACATTTCCTTGTCTCTAAAAATTCTATTATTCTATTCTTTCCACACCCCAAGCTATATAGGGGAAAGTGAAAGCCCATAATCTTCGAATAGAAGGATTCAAAGAGGGAGCTTTCCATTGATGGAAGAAGTCTTCAATAGTATAAGGAAACACCCATGAGATATTCCATAGTTAAAAACTTACTTTATATGATGGCAGTAAACGGATAGTGGAGAAACAAGTGATTTACAGACTCCTATTTATTCTTGCATATATAGCACCAATTAGGTATCTGGAATCCACGCTTGCAGAGATTGTCAACTATGAGCACTTTGTTTTGAAGAAGGATCCATAAGAATATATTGAATTTGGGAGTCAAATGTTTAATCCAAGCTCTAGCCCAGAAGGGAATAGGGGATTGAGAAAAGGATAGCAGAGAAACAACCGAAGAAATTGAGAAATTGCCCGAAGGATTATCTTTCCAGAATAAGATGCCATCCTGTTGAGTTGAACCCATCCTAATAAGAAACAAAGATGGGTGGATCAGAGCAAGCTCTGAGCTGAGCTGGTGTAAGTCCACCTAGCTCCCATCATGCCAATAGTCCTTAACTTGAGTTCCAAAAGTCCTTTTGCGGGTATTAGCCCACCTATTAAATCTCTCATAATTAATAAGGGGATCTCTCAGCAGCCATTTATCCTCCTAGAACTTAACTTGATTTCCACTTCTTATATTCCATCCAATACCTAAATCCACAATCTTTCTCCCAGTAGTCATATCATTCTAGCATGCTAATCCATGGGGCAAAGATGGAGAGTCTAGAAGATCCTTAAGAGATCCACAATTAGCCTTATGTTTACTTTTTAAAATGTCTTTCCATTCCCCATTAGACAAAAATGATCTCCAGATTTGCTTAGGAGGAAGCATTTTATTCATCATTCTAATCTTTCATAGACCCAAACCACCCATCTTCTTTGGCCTATAGACAAGATCCCATCCAATAAGAGGCATTCTCTTTCTATCTTCAACCCTTGACCAAAGAAATATTTTTTTGATTTTTTCAATAGCATCAACAAATTTAGTAGGAATTTTGAAAAGACTTAGGGCATAAATCGAAAGACTTTGAAGAAAGTCTTTAAGAAGCTAGATTTTTCCTACTTGACTTAGAAGTGCTCCTTTCAATCTAGCTAGCTTTTTTCAAAACCTATCCACCAACGATCACCAGAAAGACTCAAGAGGTTTAAGGCCTAAAGCCAAACCAAGATAAATGGAAGGTAAAGATTCCACTCTAAAACCTAGAATTCTTGCAATCTTGACCTATCTATGATCAGGAATATTGAAGAAGAAAAGAGAACTCTTCAGTCTAGTAACTGACTAACCAAAAGCTCTCTCATACTTATCTAAAATTCTTTTCAGATTCTGAGCTTCAGTCACCGTGGACCTCCCCATCAACATAGTATCATTAAAAAATTGCCGATGAGAGCAAATCGGGTTACTAGAAGAGGGCCTTAAACCAATCAAATAACCCTGGTCAATCAATCTTTTCAGATTACACCCAAGACACTTAGCCATAATAGTGAACAAAATAGGGGATATAGGATCTCCCTGTCTTAAACCTCTCAAATTTTGCAAAAAATGAGACGGGGATCCATTCACCATAATAGAGATGGACGCAGTAGAAACAAGTTTCTCAACCATCTAAAGAACTCTAATGTTGAAACCAAAATTTCTCATGATCTTGAGTAGGAATTTCCATTCCACATAGTCATAGGCTTTTGCAATATCCATCTTTAAAAGAAAACCTTTAGTTTTGGATTCCACAAAGGAGTGGATGTTCTCATGGACAGTGACAATAGAGTCCAGAATCTGCCGACTAGGGATAAAGCCATTTTGTTGGGGAGAGATCAGAGAGGGAAGGAGTAAGAGAATTCTCAATGTTAGAACCTTAGAGATTATCTTATAGAAAAAAATACAGAGACTTACAGGTCTAAAGGCTTCAAATTCCATCGCTCCAGGTTTCTTGGGGATAAGGACCAAGAAAGTAGTATTTAGTTCCTTTAGGAGACTTTGTGATCCAAAAAGCTCTTTGATTATGTAATCTAATGTTATTATAGTTCCCTTAATACCTTTCAATTATCATGATTGGAAGATGAAAGAAATTATTTCAATTAAGAACAAAGTATTATATAGGGTAATTATGGGAACAAAGAAAAAACCTACAGTAGCTAAAGATAAAGAATTTTTTTTCAATAAGTGTGATCAAGCATTTGGCTTCCTATGTCTAAGTTTATCTCCTAATTTTTTGTTCCATGTTGAGAACTTGAAACAAACCAACCAAGTTTTGGAATTTCTTGATAAACTATTTGGGAAAATAGATGAACTTAGAAGCCAAGAGTTGGAAAATCAACTTTTAGGTCTTAGTCCTAGGAGTTTCTCAAATTTACAAGACTTTTTCACCAAGTTTAAATCTTTCAAGTTGCACTTAAAATATTTTGGAATTTACAAGAAAGAGGATCAATTAATTCTTTTTGTACTTTCTAAGCTAGGCCCAGAATTTTCTATGTTTTCATCGACTTTCTACTCTACTAAAAGGGCTCTTGGAGCCTCATGGTCAATGCCCATACTTAATAAATTTATTACTGTCCTCATAAGGGAGCAAGAAAAGCTAATTCAAATGAGTACTTTGAAGTCAACTAAACCTCAAGCCCTACTTGTAGGGAATGAAACACATCAAACTTCAAGAGGGGAGAAGAAGAACACTAAAAAGCGCAAGGAAGTTAAGAGAGAAGAAAAAATTGAAAAATCCAAAAAGGACTGTCAATGTGAAAAGAGAACTTTAAGTGTGCCTTTTGTAAAAATCTTGGACATGATGAACATCAATGCATGAAGAAAAAAATTGAATTTCTACAAAAAATTCTCAAAAAGAATAATATAGGGATCCTTGATTCTATCAAGGCATCTTCATCAAATCAAGATAATACTAAGGAAAAAGAGAAATCAAAGGGAAAAGCCTTAGTTAGTAAAGAATATTTATCTCCATCATGGATTATATACTCTAATGGTTCACACCATATGGGCTCTTCAAAGGTTTTCTTTTCATCCTTAGAACCATCAAGTATGTCCACAATCACCTTAGGTGATGATACTCCAACATTGGTAAAAGGGAGAGGGTCTATTGAAGTTTAAGGAAGAACATTTTCAAATGTTCTAAGTGTACCTTCACTTTCAACTAATCTCCTTTCAATGTATCAAGTAACTCATTTAGGGAAGGGCATGAGAGTACACTTATGTCTAGATTCAATTGAGATAAGAGAATTACAAAGCAGAAATTTGGTAGCAATAGGAGAGGAAAATAACCAATCCATATTATATACCTTCTCCAATTTTTCCATATATATTTCTCCAAAAGCACCACTAACTCATTCAGATAAAGTTAACAAACCATGACATCAACGATTTGGCCATCTTAACTAGTGCTATCTTGAACAACTATGTCAATAGAATATGGTTAAGGGATTACCTAAGGTTAAATTTTCTAAAGGGCTTTATGAGGGTTGTGAACTTGGCAACCATCCAAGAGAAAAAATTGACAAAGGAAAATCATGGAGGGAAACACAAGTTTTAGAACTTGTTCATATATATATTTTAGGGGCTTTTCCCCATCCATCTTTTACAAAGGCTAGATATGTTCTCACGTTCATTGATGATTTATCACATTTTACATGGGTCTACTTTCTTAGGGAAAAATTAGATTTGGTTGAATCTTTTCAAGATTTCAAAGCTCTTGTCAAAAAGAAATCAAGGAAAGTCATCAAGGTTCTTCAAACAGATAATGGGATAGACTATGTCAACAATAGTTTTGAGCATTTTTGTATATCAGAGGTGATAGATCTGTAGCAAAAAAAATTGTATACCCCACAACAAAACGGTGTTGCATAATGAAAAAATAGATCTTTAAAAGAGATGGCTAATTGTATGATTCACTCGAAGGGCCTCACACCATCATATTGGCTAGAAGCAATCAACTATGCATGTTACATACATAATAGACTTCCACATGAAGTGTTAAAGGGTATCACTCCCTTTGAAGTTTGGAAAGGATGGAAACTAGTAGTTGATCATTTCAGAGTTTTTGGCTCTCATGCCATGGCACGCATTCCAAAAGAGAAATGCAAGGTATGGATACACAATCCAAACCTTGCATCTTTATGGGATTTCCAGATGATGTAAAAGGCTATTTCCTACTCCACCCTACCACACATAAGTTTTTTATTGAGAGAAGTGTTAATTTTCAAGAAACATCTCTTGAAAATATACTTCACACTTCTCAACATATTCTAGACTCTTAATATCTTGATTATAGTGCCGATGATTCAAATCACACTCAACAAATTCCTAGAGTAGTATCTTCTTTTTCCAATTTTCTCATAGTGATGAGAGTGGTGAGGGATCATCTTCATCTAGTTTAGGGATTGCATTAGAAGTTGATATTTTTGCACCAGACTCACACACATCTCACACTAAATAGGGTAGATACAAAGGTATAAGATTCAGTAGATAATAAACAAATTTAGGTAAATTTTTAGGTGGGGGACATGCCTTCTTTGCTTTAGTTTTTGATCCACAAACATTCTGAGAGGAATCAAGCATACCAAAGTGGGATATTGCTATGGATGAATATGATTCCTTGATTAGAAATCACACTTGGTATTTGTCTTCACTTCCTAAGGGAAGGAAGATAGTTCGATGTAGGTGGATATATCAAACTAAATTTGCAATAGATGGGTCAATTGATAAGTACAAAGCATGATTGGTAGCCAAAAGTTTTTCTCAAGTTGTTTACATTGACTATATAGAAACCTTTGTACCAGTTGCTAAGATGACTTCCATTAGACTCAATCTTTCTATAGCTACATCACATGGATGGGATGTGCATCAGATGGATGTGAAGAGTGTATTTCTTCATGAAGACATTGAGGAGGAAATCTACATGAAACAACCTCTAGGGTTTGTTTAGGATTCATCCTTAGTTTGTAGACTTAGGAAATCTCTCTATGGCCTCAAACAAGCTCCTAGAGCTTGGTATTCCAAGATGGTTTCCTACCTCCTATCTTCAAGTTTTACTAGATGTCATTCTGATCCAAATGTGCATCTACTACACCAAGATGATTCACTTTTGATATTGATTCTATTTGTTGATGATCTTTAAATTACTCAGAGTACTTCAACTTCCATTGCAGTAGTGAAGACATCACTTTAGGATAGCTTTGACATGATAGACTTGGGTTTATTACACTATTTCCTTAGTAATGAGATTTCATAGTCAAATTTTGGGATTACTCTTGCACAACCCAAGTATACTCTTGATCTACTTACACGATTTCATATGAATACTTGCAAACCATATCTGATTACTGTTCTTTCTGGAGTCAAGCTTGAGGCTTCCTATACTACACCATTGGCTGAAGCTACATTGTATCGAAAACTTGTTGGTAGTCTTATATACTTGACTCATACTAGGCTAGACATTACCTATGTAGTAGTCATGGTTTTGAGATTCATATAGAAACCTCATGAGCTACATTGGAAATAAGCTAAGAGGATATTTCACTACCTTCATGGTACTCTTCGGTTTGGGATTCACTATAGAGTTGGTTCATCACTTGACTTGGTTGGTTATACAGATTCATATTGGGTTGGTGACACTGAGCATTGCAAGTCCACTTCAGGTTATAGATTTTCACCTTTTTCAAGTCCTATCAGTTGGTCTAGCAAGAAGGAAAATGCTATTGCTATATCAACCATAGAGGCAGAGTTCAAGGGGATGTTAAGTCAACTACCGAGGCTATATGGCTTCATTCTTTTTACTTTGGTACTCCTTTCAGGAAACCTATAGTCATCTATTATGACAACTTGAGTACTATTCAAATATGCAGGAATCTAGTTCAGCATCAATGAACCAAACACATAGAGATTCGTATGCATTACATTCGAGAGCTAATTCATGGTTAGATCACCGACTTAGTCTTCTACTAGTCTTCAAAGTAGGTTGGTGACATCTTCACCAAACCCTTCACTGAGAGAAAGTTCATTCATCTATGAGATCTTCTTGGCGTGTAGTCTATATCATCATCATGATCCTTCGAGGGGGATTTCTAGTCTTCTCTACATCTTCTCTCTTTTTGGAGGATATTTTTTCCCATTGGTTTATCTATCTTACTCATTTTTTAGAGAGATTGCATTGTACATGAGTACCTTATTAGGCTTCATGGTTAGGACTCATTTTCTTTTGCATTGTACATGGGTACCTCACTAGGATAGTAGTTGGGATGCATTTTATCCATGCCCACCTAAGCTATGCTTAAGGGAGGTGTTAGTGCATACATTATCCTTTGCATACACGTAGGCTAACTTAAGCCTACTTAGGCATTCATTATGTAGACAATTTGAAGCTACTCACCTCATTAGCATCCTTGACACATGTTCCTCATGAGTTGCCTAGCTGGTTTGGAGACTAGAGAGTTTTTGATGTTCTTTGGACATTTGTTGCTTGGTTATTTGGGAGTTTAGAGTGGTGTAGATGGTGTTCAATACCTCTTGCTTGGCTTATCTCCTTTATATCTACATCGTTGTTTACCTAATACATAGATTGACTACATATAGTTTTCAATGTGTTCATTGTGCTTGAATTGTATCTTCATAATTGTTGGTTTCTTCACATTTTTATGCCAAAGGTGTTCCCTCTATGAACATTCAACCTATACAAGTGCATCAACAATTATCTTGTTTGTATCAATGCAAGATGATTAAACAATTCCTAGTCGTTCATCATTTTTCATAATATTTTGGTTGTTTTTCATAGCTTTTTGTTGCTTTCGCACCACTATTAGTTTCCACTCCTCCAAAAATCTTCCTTGGTATTGACCTTTCACTTGTCCAATTTGGCAAGCTATAGCCTAAAAGTAAGGATTCAACAATGGTTTTAGAGTATGTTTATTAAAATGAAAATTAAGGTCAAGATCCTAATAATGAGCACTTTTAACATTAAGACATCCTTTACCCTATGTAGTGAAATATATATTAGCATAATATATAAATTATATTTTATATAATAAAAAATAAATTATAAATAATACAATTATACTACTTATTATTATATATTATATTCTTTAACAAAATTATTAAATACATATATAAAATTATTATAATTAATAAGTAATAATTATTATATTTTATATAATACATATTAAATCATATATAATATATTTATTATTATATATAATATTATATATATTATATTATTATGTATTTTATTTTATAATAAAAATTATTAAATATAAATATGAAATTATTATAATTAGTTATCAATATATTTTATATAGAAAAAATGAAATTAAAATATAAAAAATATGATAGTTTAATTGATCTTTGGAGAGATTAGAAAAAAGAAAGAGAGATAGAGAGGAAGACAATTTATATAGAGAGAGGTATATATACTAACACTTGCACCTAAAGGAGGTTCTAAAATTACGCTGATAGAAAACTATATGCATGTTAATATGTTAGAGAGTATGTGTTTGTACATGGATGTGCTGAAAATTCTACTTGCATGTGGTTATATTAAACAATTAATAATACATGTTAAATAATGGAATGAAATAAATTTACACAAATCTAGAATTTTTCTTTAAAGAAATTAATTATTATCCAATTATGAAATATTTGCATGCAGATTTAAAACATAAACCAATACAAATGAAAAAATAAAGTTACCATCAAATTGCCAAAAAATAGTACAAATGGAAATAAAATGTTCTCATCTAGTTGTCAAATCCATATTTATATGGTTTTTCATCTGATAAGTGTGATTTTGGAGGTTTTTACCTTATATTTTAGAGGATTATACCATTAAAATGAAAATGGTTTACCATTAAATGGTAGCCAACACTTGTTTTCCAATGAATCAATAGTGGTTTGTAGGCATGAGACTTGTTTTAGGATCAAATCTCACACTATATGTAGCCTATCGGCTAATAAAGAGAGAGAAAATCAAAAGATAGAGAATGAGAGAAAGAGAGACATTTAGATAGATAGATATCAAGAGAGAGATGGAAATAGGGAAAGAGAGAGAGAGGAATAAACAAAGAGAGAGATAAATACAAGAGAGAGAGAGAGAGAAGAGAGAGAAACTAACTTTTTATTGGTTGTTTCATGTCCACAATTCAAGGATGGTATGTGTCCTTGGGGAGTTATTCTCAAGGTAGCATGTCATTTGATTAAGGATATGATAATTCACATTTAAGACCTCTTGAATGTACCCATTGCACACTTAAGGAGATGAACACTTAAGGAGATGAACATATAGGGAGAGAAAGAGAAAGGATGGGAAAAGGGAGAGGGAGATAGAGATAAGGTATAGATAGGCGGAAAGAGAAAAAAGAGAAAGAGAGAAAGACAAAAGGAGGAAATGAGACAAAGGGGGAGAAAGACACAGAGATAGATAAAGAGACAGGAACAAAGATGGAAATAAAGGGGTAAAAAGAGGGAGAGATAAAAAGAGAGAAGAGAGAGAAACAAAGATAGAGATAGACAGAAAGAGAGAAAGAGAGAAATAGAACTAGAGAGATAAAGAGGGAGACTAATAGATATAAAGATATTGATATATAGAGAGATAGGTAGAGATATAATGGAATAAAGAGGGACAGAGAAATACATAGAGATAGTGAGGGAGATAGAGAAAAATAGATAGAGGAATAGAGAAAAAAAGATGAGGAGAGAGACATAGATAGAGATAAAGTCACATAAAGAGAGGGAAATAAAGATAAATAGAGGGAAGAAAATATATATATATAGAGAGAGAGAGAGGGAGGGAGATAATGAGAAACATATAGACAAAGAGGGAGACAAATAGATAGAGAGAGGTAGAGAGATAAAGAGATAAATATGTATAGATAAAGATATAGGGATGGTGATTGATATATCTCTCCCTATTGCTCTATATCTCTCTATATCGTCTACTATATACGTCACTCCCTCTTCCCCTCTCTATCTATTGAGCTATCTCTCTCTCCACCTCTCTCTCATTCACTCCATCTCTCCATCTCTCCCACTCTATATCTCTATCTCTATTTCTCTCTTTATCTCCCTTTCACTCCTCTCTCTATCTCTTTCTATCCATATATTTTTGTACCTCTATCACACTCTCTCTATCTTGTTCACTATCCCCCTCTATCTCTCTATATCACCCTCTTCCTATGTCTCTCTCTCCCTCTATATATATTGAGCTATCTCTCCCTCTCTCCCCCATCTTTTTCTCTCCCTCTCTATGTATCACTCTCCCCCTCTCCCCCGCTTCTTTCTCTCCCTCTTCTACATATCTCTCGCCCTCTCTCCCCCTCTTCTTTGTCTTCCTCTTCAACCTATATCTCCATCTCTCCCCCTCTTCTCTATCTATCCTACTCTACCTATCTCTCTCCCTTTCTCTCCATCCCTCTCTCTTTATCTTGCCTCTATCTATCTCTCCACATCTCTCCCTTCCTCGTTTCCTCCCTATCCCCTATCTATATATCTATCTCTACCTCTCTCTCCCTTTCCTTCCCATATATCTCTATCTTTCTCTTTCTCTTCCCATATATCTCTATCTCCCCTTATTTCTTTCTCCCTTTCTCTATCTCCCCCTATTTCTCTCCCTCTCTCCATCTATATTTACCCATCTCTAATTTTCTCTATTTGTTTCTCTTTGTCTCTCCTCTCCCTCTCCCTCTCCCTTTCCCTCTCCCCCCTCTCTATATCTCCTTATATCTCTATCTCTATCACTCTATCTCACCATCTATATCTCTCTATCTCTCCCTCTCCCTCTCCTCTTCCTCTATATCTTTGTATCTCATCCTCTCTATCTCCCTATCTCTCTCTATATTTATCTCTCCCTCTACCTATATCTCTCTATCTATTTGTCTCTCTCTTCCTCCCCCGCTCTATCTTCATCTCTACCTCTATTTTCCTCTCTCCCACTTTATCTTTAGACATGTCTCCCTCTCTCTATATATTTATCTCTTCCATCTCTACCTAGATCCCTCTCCCCTCTCTCTCTCTTTATCTCTCCCTCCTCTCCTCTCCATATCTCTATCATTCTTCTCCATCTCCATCTCCATCTATATCTTCCTCTCTATCTCTCTCCTTACCCACCTCCCCCCTCTCTCGCTATCTCTGTGTCTCTCTCTGTGTCTCTCTCTCTCTCTTCCCCCTCTATCTCTCCCTCTTTCTATCCCTACCTCTCCCTCTCTCTTTCCCTCTCTCCTTATTGCAAACATAACATGAGCTTGTTGTTAATGGAGCCTAAATACCTTCCTAATTCAGAGGTTTTATTTCAATCATGTTTGGATCTCTATAAGTGGATGGATAGTTTATTTGAAGCTATCACTTCTTCATTAAGACTTTTGTTGCACAAACAACATCATTTACTAAATGACCTACCAACCAACCTCATGTACTGCATAAATGTATTAAAAAAAATAGACCAAAATTTATCCTGATTCATCTTCCGCACTTCTTCGACGTACGAGTTGCACACTAAAGTGTGATTACTAGTTCTAACAAAAATGAATCATTGTTTTGGTGAAGTGTTCAAACTTTAAAACTTTGGTAGAACTGAAAATAAAGGCAAATAATACTGACCTAAAAGCTTCTGAGATGGAAAAGATATATTCTTTAAAGTAAACTTGAGACTGATGTTCCATTTTACAAGCACTGTAAATTCACCCCAACATTTCGTCACCATCCACCCAAAACCAGCTTCTCGTGTAGAAAAGGTATTTGCAAAAAGAAGGTAGGGACTGCAAATACAGGCGTCAAAATCTTGTTGGACTTGACATTCACAGGCAGTTATACACGAGGGATACCAAAAAAGTCTGGCCCGCTTTAAGATAAGTTGCATTAAATTTTGCAGGCCGTGAGGCCATGCAATTCCCATCTCTCACGTTGCCATCACCTAATAGTTTCTGCGGGCCAACAGAAATGAATAATGCTGCCCATACGCGCACACAGAAACCCAAAACCAGAACAGCCTGTATTGTATCCTCTGAGTGTTTCGTGTACTCCGTGATCAAAGTGGGGAACTCAATTGTTGGGCAATGTCCAACAAATAGTTTTTTATTTTTTTCATTTCATCTATGATTTGTAAAGTTAAGGACCAATAGTCATTGTGTTTTACTCTAAAAAGTAAACAAAAAAATCTGTTTTCATAAGTCATATCAAAGAAAGAACCAATTATATAGTAACACATTAGACATGAAGTAATACATGATTTAATGAATGGGTTATAGTCTAACAATCTTTTATTGTTTTTAAACAACTTGGTGAAAACACAGTTAATATGGTTACATCTTTGATGATCTTGACCTCAAACAATAACTCTTAGCACTTAACATGCCAATAGAAACATGGTGATATTTTCATTGGAATTTGACTTACCAGTTTGGAGCTTGAGGGGTGTGAAGTTAGCCTATAAGAGGATTGGTGCTCTCTTATAATCATCCTTTTCTTATTGAAAAAACTTCTTTTAACTTGTATTACTTGATGTTGAAGAATAATAATTATATTTTTACCTAATAAATAGAAAAATATACCTTTTTCCCAAATTATATTTGAAAAACAAATAATTATACAATAACACTATGTAATCTATAATTTAATATATATAATTTCAATTTAATTTTCAAAAATAATTTTAAACAATTTAACTAAAGAAAACTAGCAGGATAGGCTTTGGAATCAATTGCTTGTCTAAGAAGGTCTCTCAAGTAGACAATATTATACCACCAACCACCTAGCTTTAGATTGTCCACTTTGTTGGTGTAGGAGGATGACTACATGGTGGAGGAATGCCTACAAAAATCACTTGACTATAAATGCTTCATCTCATGATGATTAGTATTCTTGGGATGTTGGATCTTCGCTGTGGTGAGTCATGTTTGTAAGAGGTTTCTCATGTGATTAGTGCAACTTTGGAGAATCATGTTCCTTTAGTTCATTTATCTCTTGTTGATGAGTCCCACCCTCCATTTGATCTAATTGCCAGCACCCCATTTCCTTTGGTCCTATTATACCCTTAGATTTTGTGCAACATCTACCTCCTCCTAAGATGGCTGATCAATGACTTACATCATCAGCAAGATGCTTCTCTACTTCTGTTGTACACATGGATAGGCTCTTTGAGGGGGAATCCATGGCCCCAACCCCCCTCTCCCACTTCTCATAAGTCTATTGACAACTTATTCTAGATAGTTGTTCTCAGATGAAAGAAGTGTCTTCCAAAACCTATCTCTCAATCACACACTATAGTGAAGATTGTGAGATTAAATAAAATTGAGTTTGAGAGTGTTTAGATTGAATCCCTCAATACTCTTTTAAGCTTATCAACTTAATTGCAATTTTATTGACTCTTAATTAACAACTTGACTATTCTTTAAACTGATATATCTAATATAAAAGATTTATGATCCTTCAAAACTATTTTACCTTATAAAAAACATCAGTAACATAAATATATTTAAAATTCTCATAAACAACTCAATTATACATAATTAATATAACTACATAATTAATGACCCAAACCCAAACTACTACTTTTTAACACCTAACTCGCCCACAGAAAAATAACTTTTTTAACACTGAGCTCGCCTACAGAAAAGGTGACAATCGAGTACTCTCCCTATTGCCACTTTCTTTCAATTCCAATTTCCTGCAGTCTTTATCGGCGGTTTCCGATGATCTTCTAGCTGTCCACAAAACTTGGATTCCAGCTGCTTTACTCGCTAGGCTCCGACCTTTATCCTTTCTTCTCACACATATTTAAACCACACGAAGCCTCTCGGTTCATCAGACATTCTCAGACATTCACAGCACTGCCTCGATATTTACTCTGAAATTCGCAGGTTAAATTGTTAGAATGAAGAACAACAAATTCGTCCAGCTGCTGCTTCGATCGAAACGGCAACACCGTAAGTTGGCTGTTCTCTGTGTCCGGCTACGGGACTGTGTATTGTCTTGCGTGGGTTTCTCTCACAGCTTGGTTCCCAAAGACGTACCACCCGGTCACGTAGCTGTTTATGCTGGTCCAAACCATGAGCGGTTTGTGATCCGAATTGGCCATTTAAATCATTCTCTGTTCCGCGCTTTGCTGGAAAAGGCCAAGTACGAATATGGCTTTGACACCCACAGGCCGCTCACCCTTCCCTGCGATGGAGACACGCTTCAGTATCTAAAAAATCTTCTTCGCAGCCAGAAAGATCCGTTGTTCCCATATTTCAATTTGGGCCAACAACAGATTACATATCGCTTCTAGCAGTCAAGTCTGTCTCTAGGATTTCTTCATATTTGCCCACTTTAGTATTTCATTGGCAATGTTCAGTTGGAATAGGGGGTGCAGCTTGGTTTAGTTTTGCTTTAAACAGTATATCTAAGTTTTGATTTGTTTAGATGATTAATTTGCAATCACATTATTATATGAATCTTAAGATGAGTTGTCTAAACAAATAAAAGCTTAGAATTTGTTGTTTAAATTTATGAAAAAAAAAATTGCAGCCAAACTCATGGTTATAGCCTGCACATAAGCATATAGCCTCATTGTATTTACAATTGTAGTGGAGCAAAGAATCTGAATGACCAAAATCTTTTAAAATTTATGGTAAAGTATTAAACTAGAAATCAAATTATAAAGTGTAAGAGGCATGAGGATAGGGATTTTTCACTAAAAAAACTTTTATATATTTTATAAAAAATATTTTAATTTTTTTGTCAATAGATACATATTTGTATGAATTTAAAACATAGAATTTAAAGAATATTATAGATCAGTTCTTTTAATAAGATAGTTGTTATTAGAATATTTTAATCTTAAATTAATAGAAAGAAATGAATCTATTTATGGATATTTTTAAAAAAAATTGAGTTATAATAATTAGCATTTCATTGTTGATAAAGATGAAGGCTGGGATGTTCTTCATGTCACTCCAGACCCCTAATGTATGGGGTAAGTCAGGTGATGGGGATTCTCCACCTCTTCCCACTACTACTGCTTTAACCACTTAGTGGTTTTGTTCTATTGATTTTATGACTTTTGAGCACTCCATTTGATTCTCAAAGTGTGATCTTATAGCTGCCCATCTTTTTTTTGCATGAATATGTGTATATTATTTTTTAATTAATAAAATCTCGATGCACCTATTATCAATAATTTATATATTCATCATATAACTATACTTGTATGTTAAATACTTTCGAGACTCAATTTACTTCTGCTAAATCCACACCTCCTTAATTAAATAATTTTAATAAAAGAATGAGATAATGTAATTCTTAGACCTGTTCTCCAAATGGCTCCCTTAACTAAAAGGGAACCTGATTTTGCACTTTTCATTGCTTAACTAGAATAACATTTAAATCACTATAGAAATCAGAACTGACTATATACATATGATGGTCTATCTAGGATCTCCTAGTTGACAGTGATACAAGTTCGAGCTAAGTTGCCAAGTGAGCAATAACCTAACTGGATTTAAATGAGTTGAATTGGATAGATGAAGAACACTTTGCTAGCAGTTTTTTAGAGAGCTTTGTGAGAGTTAAATGGTTTTAGCGTCCTCCCCTCATCCTTGGCTCTCATCCTTGGTATGTCTTATATGGTTTGACTGTATTGAGCATCTAACATTGTGCTTTGAAACATATGATATGTTCCCTTTTGCTTCCATCAACTCACAACTTTTGATGTTAACTAATTTTATATTCCATGAATGCATGGGTGTGAATGCCTATAATAGTTTTATTCAGTCAAATGTGAAATTCTATTATTAAAATTTAACATGATCTATGTAAAAAAAAGAGATTACATAGCATGGATATTTCTCTTTCTCACCATTTAGTTTTAATGTTCTTGTTTTCTAGTTTCTGATAAAACATCCAATGATAAAAAAACATACGGAACAAATATCATGTAACCCTTCTAAATGGAAGTTAATATTAGATCTTGCAACCTAAATAAACTAAATAACTAATGCTTTGCTCAGGCGAGGGTAATTATAATTACAAAACTTTTAAATCCATTAACACTAGGATTTGGCGACAGATGTTCCTGTCCAGCACCATGAATAGGGGGATAAAACTATGTAATCTTAATATGTATTATTTTTATTAATATAAATTGAAAGATGGAACTATAATAATGCATCATTTTTTTCGATTCTAATAAATTTTATCCTCTAAAATTAATATATATAATATCTTTTTAGTTTTAATAAGATTGATCAAAGAACATTATTCAAATTAAAGTTTTAATTATTGATATGATAATATTGATAGTGTATATTTAGCCGATAGGCTATATATAGTGTGAGGTTTCAGCTGAAACCTGTCTCACGCCGGCAAACAACTAAATATTCTCAGAAAACAACTGCTGAAGTCAGTAAACTGCAAAACTTATTTAGAGAAATTTCAAGGCAGAAAAATTCAAGCTTCTTACTACATTCAATTATATCCAATGTTGAGGTGCATTTATAATTCTCTAAATCAAATCAAATTTCTGTTGACACATTTAATATGCAGATCTCAGAATCTATTTGATCTCACACCAGCCCTAATTCCTTGATATTTTCATATCCACTTTTTGTTAAAAGATTGAAGTTGCAACTGTAGGAAGATTTTATGGTAGGTCTAGGATCGACAAAGAGGAGGCGATGAGTTGCGGGCTATCGAAGCTGTTAGAGGAGGCGATGACTTGTGGGCTGCTGAAGCTGTTGATGCCCACTTCTCCAATGGAGATCCTCCATCTAGTGGTTCTTTCATGGCTCCAGTCTAGTGGGCTCTTCCTGCTACCCAACGACAAGGCCCAGCTGTTCCTGGCCGCTATCTACAATCATTTGACATAATAGAGGATTAACAAAGAGAGGCGATGAGTTGCGAGCCACCGAAGCTATTACGCCCACTTCTCCACTAGAGTTCCTCCGCCGTTTTCTCAATAAGCATTCTTTTTCATCTTCCTTAATTAATGTATTGTCATTTGGGGAAAACTTGTGCAATTTTAATATGTAAATTGATGGAGAATTACAGTGGTCTAAATATCCAATTATGTGTGTAGAGAGAGAGAGAGGGGTATAAATATTTGGTTCTTTCTAAGTTCGCACCTCTGTCGAGATTCACAATATGGGACAACGTCTGTTGTTTAAATCAGGTAGCTTCAGACTCTAAAGCTGTCTAGTTAAAAAACATACGACGTAAGACGTATCCACAGATTTAGCTAAAACTATCGATAAGCATTTTCAATCTTTTCTTTTTTTGTGGTAGAGCAGAGCAAAGCAAAGCAGAGGACAGGCTGTTTGGAATCGCTGCTTGATATTTTCATTTGGATTTTTTTATTTTTTTGGGGAAACTTTTTGCTTGGGCGAATTAAGGTATTTACTTTGCTTGCTTGAATAAAAGCAAAATTCACAGAACCTCAAGGCTTAATAGTGAAGGCAACGCGAGGCCTGCTAATGGTGGGTTTTTCATAGGTGTTATGTGCTACATGCTTTTGAGGCTTTGCTATCGTAGAATGGATTTCACTTGGGTTTAGAGAGAAAGAAGATTTTAAAGCAAGGTTTAGTGTTTACATAGATAGGTAGGTCTGGTTACAATATTGGAGGAAATAATTGAAATTTATCCATTAAAGATAAATGGGTATTCTAGTACTATTTTCGTGTCTCCCAAAGAAGCATTTGGCACACATTACAAAAGGTCAGGGGAAGGTCAACATCAGAAGGCCAGCAAGTCCAACATTGAGAAAGATAGTCTTTAAGATTTTAGCTGTATGTTTGCAGGACTGAAAAGACCATTCCAAGAATGCATGTGTTGGTGTTGATTTTCCCATGGCACCAACCTTTCTTTTTAATATTTTATTCCTCATCACCTATTACAAAAGGGCCTTTCACTCCTCGTGGATTCCTAAGTCTTTCATTCTTTTAATTTCTCTCCAATAGTTCTTGTGACCTGTTTCATTATCTCTATCTGAAGGTCTTTTTCTTTACTTTCTCAACGGTATATGAGCTTCCTGAGTACCTACTCAGTCTTAATCTTCATTGCTCTGCCCCTTTTTCTTCTCTGGTTGTCATCAGTTGTTGTCACTAGAGTGCAGCTGACCTGCCTAAGTGGATAGGACTTGCTTTCATGTTAGGGTATGTTGTGATGGCATATTGGAATTAATGAATAAGATTCTTAAAATTTGGTGATGTTATCATTGGAAGATTTTTTTTTAATTTTTAGGAGCATGAAGGTTTTAGAGGAGGGGGGAAAACTGGTGCAAGTAGCACTGATGGCTATGAATTAATAGTTATGAATGAAATACTAAGTTGACTATTCTTGTCTACTTATTTAATATTTTCTTAATGTGCAAGGGTTGATAGCTTGATGGGCTTGGAAGAAAGAATGTGTTGATGTTGAAGTTTTAATGTGCTTTGGAGAGGTTGATGATAAATTATATGATGAATGAAGCAAAAAAGGCAGAAATGTTTGAAAGATTAGGGATCTTATATATAGCCCTCTGAGCTTTCATGACTCTAAACAAATAGGAAACTATTCTAAAGCCATTGTAGATTACCAAAAATAATTGTTGAGCAAGTAGGATGTTATATTCAATCTCTGTCTTAAAATCAGAAATGATTATAGATGGTAGGGACAAGAAGTTTATTATATCAGGCTCTTGAAAAATCCAGCAAAGGGAGCTAAATTGTATTTATGCATTAAATTTTTTTTTTTCATTAATATTGCTAGAGCACCTATAAAATCCATCAATGATTCTAGAAGTTAAGAGCAATGTATACCTTTTTATTTCTCTTACATTGCTGCTGTGTGGTATGCACTACAGAAAAATATAATTTTATATAGAAGCTTTAGAAATATAAGAGAAAGAAATTAAATAAGTTATTCTATTGTTAGTTTTACATTCACTATAGCATTGTGATTTTTGTTTTATAGGTTCGTTAGATAGAGTGAGGGGGCTCTGGTGAAGATGTTGTTCAAAATGTGGCTACTTCTCTTAGCATTAGTGGTGCCTGCTACCATGGTTGCCTCACCACATAGACCCATAGATGTGCCATTTCAAAATAACTATGTCCCTACTTGGGCTACTGATCAATATAAAGTACTTTGACGGTGGAAAGGAAGTTACATTTTCTCTGGAACTATTTACACATTGCGTGATCTGATCCAATAATCATGGAACCATTTATACATCCCTGAAATTGTAGATCTTGATTCATTATGTATTGCCAAACAAAGCACTTAATAGATTCAACAAAAAATTATATTAAAGATAAACTAAAACATACTGCAAATATGTTGTTGTGATGTGTGTTGAAATAAAGTAGGGCATAACTCATAATATCTTGTTTTATGTATCTTAAGCATCTTGGTTGGTGATGGTGTAGTCTACTGTTGTATACATTTTCAATTGTCCTTTTACAAAATAGTTATATTACCATATTTTTCAAATTCTATGGTGCACTTACCCTTTAATGTCAAAGAAATAATAATGTAATTGAAGTTGGGGAGGAGGACATGACCAAAATTAGCGTACTAAGATTTGTGCTAGACAAACATTTGGGACATTGTGCTTGATAGTCTGGAGGGCGGGCTGTCTCTTGAAGTCTAGGAAAAGTAAAGCTTTCATTAGAGTGAATAAAGTTGCACATTCCTTGCTCTACATTTTTCAAGCTGAACTTGAAGAGTGTATTTAGGCCTATTCCTTTTTCATACAAGATTATGACCATAAGAATAAAGAAAAATAGTACATGTAAGGGATTATTGTCCACAAAGGATCCAACGCCCATTAGTGCATGGATGGGGATATTCATTATAGATAGTGATGAGGGTTTCAACATTGTTTTGATTAAGAAGAAGAGAGATGCTAAGATTGAAAGGAAGGGAAATTGGATTAGGTTGTCGAAAAGAAAGGATACAAGTGGTAAAGAGAGGGTGATGATTGAAAAGGGCAGTGGCTAGATTTAACTAAACAAGAAAACTATCCTTAGAAGGAATTAAGATCAGCCACACGTAGCATCTAATAAATCCTTTCTTTGATGTGAAACATGTAAATATACTGTTGTAAGTATACTTTTATATAGTATTCTATCGGCATAACCCCTGCACCCCTTCTGATGCAAGTGCTAGTTTACATATACTTACACTATAAGCCTATTTAGGTGTCGATACTTGTATTTATGATGTGTCAAGTTAATTATGAGATTTTAAAGGTATGACTTACTTTCAATACCTCACGCTACTTTCGTGGTAGGCAACTCGCCACCACTCTATGAGTTTGGAGTCTTGCCGTCATTTCATGGAGGTTGGGTGTTTCCTCTGCTTTTATATACACACCTGTTTGGTTAATACAACTAGCACTTGCACCTATGGGAGGTTCAAGGAAAAGGCCGATAGGAAAGTAGAGGTATGGAAATAAAAAAAAATTAACATTACATAATCAAGTATATTAAATACAAATTTATATTATTACAATATATAGTTTTTATTAGAAAAAGCACATTATTAATTTAAAAAATCAACCCAGCAAACCAGTAGACAGAACTGGCAGCCAAACAGAACCAGAATTGTAAATACAGTAGCAGCATGGAGGAACTAAAACAACAGTCAAAAGATCTTAAAGTTGCATCTAATCCATGGCTGGAACAAAGCAGCATGAGGTTTGAGTTTCTTTCAACCAACATTTGAGAAAATTGAAGCAAAAATTGTATGCAGCCTACGAATATTCTTAGTCCTCCATTTCTTGATTTTTCTTCCTCAAACAATGTCTTCTCTTTGACAAGATCAATAGCTGAATCTATTTCCATTACATCAACAGCTTGGGAAAAACAGAAGCACCCATCCTCTTCAGGAGCAACAAATAGCACTCAAACTGGTAATACTCGTGGTCCTGTGAATTCAGTGCCTTCAACACCACCAGCCCACACGTATGGAGATATGATGTCCATGGCTGGCATTTTACAATAGAGCAACAATGAATCCAAGAATTTAATGATACATGGATATGATGGAATAGGTGGACTTGCTTCACCATCAAATCAGCTGGTGGATATGCATTTTGAGGACTGCCCCCTTGCTGAAAACATAGAATCATATTTTTCACCTGATGGAGAAAAAATGGAAGGACTCTCAAATACCATGAAGAAGATCAATAGATGAATCTATTTCCATGAGAGACTTGTCAAGTACTTCAATGGCAACACTATGTTTTCCAACCCAGAATCTACATCCATCATGTTTGCTCCATTGCACTTTTTGGCTCCCAACTGCTGTAAAATCTGATCTGCCTAATTCTCAAAAATTCACCCTTTTCACTGTGTAACAATTCATAAGCTTGCTGCAAATCCCCTCTTTGAATGCTCTCCCAGGTTGTCAAATTAATATTGGGCAGGCTATTTGACCTGAATTCAAGCAATATTTGATCCATTAACAGTGGTCGAGTACAATATATACTTGTTATGGATGTCTTTATTGTTCTTTGATTTTCTAACCAGATGTTTATTCTTTCCAATGTAAACAGCTTAGGACTTGCATTGTTTGTGTCCACCAGTATACATATATATTCTTGGATGTTCACTAAAAGAGCTTGAATAATGACACAATGTAAGGCACTCGTTCTGGAAACACTATACATTGCAGTATACGAGAAGCATTACAATTGGTTTTAGACTCTGTAAATATCGTGTCCTCATCACTGTTGCTATGAGACACATGATCTTACCTGCCATATACGTAGGAGGGGCACCTTCAATATCATTAGAATGCAGTAGATTTGTACAGTAAAACTTGTCCTGAACCAAGATGAAAAATGTAGTCAAAATTTATTTGCTACAAATAACACAAACAAATGAGCTTGATCCCATCATCATTGTATCAATTTTTCTGCTAATGATAGATTAGACAGATCTGGAATATTGATGGAAAAACTATACACTGCATTATAGCAGAAGCATTACAATTGGTTTTAGACTCTGTAAATATCGCATCTTCATCACTGTTGCGGTGAGACACATGATCTTACCTGCCATATACATAAGAGGGGCACCTTTGATATCATTAGAATGCAACAGATTTGTTCACTACAAACCTGTCCTGAATCTGTTAGCTGGAAAAATAACCGTGCAAAACATGCCAACTTCATTTACATTGCAGAAAGAGTCAATCAGCAAACTATATTTCTTCTTCTGTAAGTCTAGTTATAATATTTGCAAACCAGTCTTTAATTGGTATCTGCTTACAGAAGTGTAAGAGGCATTTATCTTATCTTTGTCTCAAATTTTGTTTTATACATTCTGTGGCAGTTGGAATGGAAAGCACAAAGAGACTGAGCAAATAGGATAGAGCCTGAATCAGTAAGCATACAAATCAGCAGTGTTAATGAGCAATAAATCAACTGTTGAAGTTCTTTCCTATTATTGTTGGCTCAGTAAACCCCAAAAACCAACTTAGACAACACACACCAAATACATAGCACATTAAATATTGCAAACCTTATTGACTAATATCATTTGTAACATACATTTGCATCCTGATTCTAAAATCCTTGAACATTAGCTATAATTTCTAATTTCTTTATTTTTTCAGAGGGATAAACAACAAATATTCAATCTACACATACCTGTAGGCCTAATAATTGCAATATTAAACATATAGATGTCAGTACAGGCCTTGTTAATGTGCCTTTTATCATTGAAACCCTACTCAATTAGGTAGATGATAGTAACCTCATTTGAATTTCAATCAAAGCATCATGGAGGGAGTATTTTTATCAGATATTAGGGTAGACATGTATACAAAATGTGGAAGCATAGAAAAGGTACGTGAAAAGATTAGAAGTAATTGGCATTGTTGTAAACAAGGTAAAGCCCATAGTTTGAAGGCTGTAGTAGCTAAACTGCATTTGTATGTATAAATAGTGTAAACTTTGGGGAGGTTGTTTGTGTTTGTGTACTTGAACAGTGGATCATGATGTTTGCAAAGCATGATATGCATGTCACCACTCATCTACTGTACAGTGGTCAACATCAGTTATATTGATTTGGCAATAGTCCATTCACCTGCTATACCATGTACATTGTTGTCCTATCATGTGCCATTTAAATATCATGACCTGTCTTGTGTAAAATTGGAGACTTATGGACTATGAATTGAATGGAGCTTGAAAATAAGCCCATAATCCATTGTTAAGCATTCATACATCTTGATTCATTCTTTTTCTCTACTGATGTGAACTATTATACTAAAGAGACTTGTGCAAAGTACACTGTTAAAGGTAAAAGGTAGAGGTCATTTTTTAGATCATGGTCATGCCAGTCTAGATGCTAAGTTGGCCCAAGATGTCAAATTGTGTACCTTTGGGTTTTAACACCATGAACAGAACTTGCATTTTTTTCTTTAATAGATTTGTACGTATAAAAGGAAACATTAGAAAACCATCGAAATCAGGGGCAATATACGCAGTGATTGAAAAATCCATCAAAGCCGCTTAAATCATCTCCCTGGCGGTAGAAGGAGAAGGTAGGTAATCCTGTCCTAAGGTGTTATGTACAGGATGCATTCCCCCAACTTTTCCGAGGTGGGGAAAGAAGTGTAATGCATTGGGTAAAAGGTATGACCATCAAACTATGCAGATACCTTCCCTTTCGGTATAGGAAGATGGGAGGTAGTTGCGCTTTACTAATTTGCAAGACCCCAATGGGAGCTTTGGAACAGGGTATGGACATCCATCAAAGCATCATGGGAGGAGTTTTTTATCAGATATTATGGTAGACATGTATGCAATATGCTCTGGTAGACATGAATGCAAAATGTGGAAGCATAGAAAAGGCACGTGAACTGTTTGACAGAATGCCTCAAAGAGAGGTTATATCATGGAATGCAATGATTGCAGGATATGCAAAAAATGGTTTTTTTTTTAAAGCTTTTGAAACTTTAAAGCAAGTGCAAAGAGCAGGTGTAAAGCCAGACTGGATAACTTTTGCCAGCATTCTCCCTGGCTGTACCAAAATAGAAGAATTGGAACAGGGTATGGACATCCATCAAAGCATAAAGAATAGAGGAAACGTATCCTCATGATCGGATACGGGACTACCACATTGGGATTGGGATGGGCATTGATTAGAAGAATTTTCGCTTTACGCTAGACCTAAGCCAGAGCCCTCAACATATTGCTCCCCTTTCCTTCCATAAGTATCCATTTCAATGGACACAACGACATAGAGGTGTACATCAATTTTATAAAGAGTGGAGCAGCCCAACGCCATATATCTATTCCCCGACACCATTATAGAGTAGACGTTGCAGTTGCAACTGCCCTGGTGGAGATGTATGCAAAATGTGAAAGCATAGAAAAGGCACGCGAAATTTTTTTGACTGGGTCTTGATTTACTAGAGAGGGGAAGAAAAATGAAATGAAGGAAATCCACGAATCTTACCTGTTAAAACAAAAAATAATGCTGGTGCAGAAGTTTTCAACCTTGCAGACTTCCAACTCCAAAGCTCGATGATGGTCTGTTAACAGTTCTTGATGATAGTATCCAAGAAGGGCTTCCATGATTGATAAGTCACGCTGTAGATAACAGCGCATCGATATGATATTTCCAGATGGAATATAGTTGTCGTCTATGGAAATTAAGTTAAGTATTGACAACTCACAGAAGACGTGGCGGCATGTTATTCAAGCGGGAAGATCTGGCTCTGTCATCTGTGTCATTAAATTTTATCCGCTATCAACGCACCACATACCAAAAAATATCCGTTTGCCTCTGTCAATGCTGTAAAATGGATAAGTCGCATTTACAAGGGAAATATGATCTTCTTGCCCGGGAGGTTTACAGTGAACTGGAGACTGCTTGACGGCGGGCATACCTGTTTCAGGCGTCAGACAGGTTTTCAGGCATATTGTGCACTGGCGATCCCAGAAGTAGAGCCTATCGGCTAATTAGATCGACTTTATACATATTTGATATTGTTCATTTGTGCTTGTTATTCATCTCCATTGTTGCAAATTCTAATATGATATAGAGTAGGAGGAGGTAGTTCCAGGCCGGAAGGTGAACTAAATTGAGTGTATTTTGTTTGTTTCATTGCTCTCTGTCTCTGTTAATAATTTGCAGGAAAATCAAAGAGCGAGCGCTGTGAGCAGTGTTAGCGAACCACCCATTTACGGTTGCACATCCATAGGAGGCAGAAGTTTTACGTTGGCCACTTCTTCATTGAATTGAGCAGTCAATAGAATAGATTTATGTTTGTTCTAGGCGCCCAAATCTGAGCAGCAACGTGATTGTTTCAAGTGCCCAAATCTGAGCAGCAATGTGGGGCATATCTAGTACCACATCTCCTCTTTGGTCATCGCATCTCTACAGAATTTGTGGCGCCATCTTCAGAATTCGTTGTATCTGAGATTTTGTGGTGGATCGGTGAAGGGGGCGTGAAGAGAGACATGAAGACCAGGCATGAAGATCAGACGCAACAACGCGCGCCCATTCCTTCGGACATAGCTACAATCGACTTAGTGTTGCACATTTTATGCATGATGTGAATTATAGTTTCAAATTTCATTATTGCACTTTTTTGTGACGTGTCAAGTTGGCTTTCATACCCAGTGCCTACAGGACTTGTCAAACTCCCACTTGTACGTCGTATTGTTTCCTCTTAGAGCAGGTCTAGTTGCAAATATAATCTCAACATCATTTATTTCTCCCGCTAGACCTGTCCTCTCCATATTAGCCTCCGTAGCAGCATTGAAAACAAATTAAGAAGAAAGATTTTGAAGTAATATTTGGAAAAATTTGAAAAGATATTGCATTAATTCATCTGCAAGTTTCACAGGCTTTGTGCGTGCTACGAAATATAATATTTAATTATTTTGTCTCTCCTCCGTTGAAGATTAATTCTCTATATATTGTATGAATCTTAATTTTGTATGCACTTTTTTAGGATTCCAGCTCTGCAAGGTTTTAGAAGGTGATGTCTATCATGGAGTAGTAGCTCCACGAGTTGGAAGAATCAATGTAATGCAAGTATGGTTGAATGAGCAGCAGCTCAGAAGAAGTTGTGATAGCTATGTGATGGTGTCTGTTTATGTAAGGAGTCAAGAGTTGTAACAGCAGTATATTAATGTCTGTATGAAAGAGCCGAAGCTCAGATAGTTTGTAATGAACTTTGTTATCAATATAAAATATCATGTTTGTTTTCTGTTTTATCCTCGTTTCAAATCCCACAAATGGTATCAGAGCAGGTTCGGGAAGTTTATCTGGGTTGAAAGTTTGCAGAAGCAAATGTTGATGGTTAGCTGTTGATAAGAGACCAGTCCAAAACAATGCGTTGTATGATTGATAGAAGTTTGCAAAAGAATGCCACAGATTATTGAAGATCGTTTTTTCAAGCCATCAATTATTTCAGATATTAGAAGGAGACACAGTCAAGTCAAGCTGATCCAAAGATAAAAGAGAGTTGATTTCATTGCATAGTCACGGGAGGAGAATCGTTGTGAAAGGCCAGTGTTGAAAAAGCCATTACAAATATGATACAAGTCTCTGTACGAGAAAAAGAAATCGTGGACTTGTGAAGGAGTTGATGGGTAGAAACTGCCAGAAGAATACGTGTTCTAAAAATTATCACCAAATCACAAAAGAAAGTGTAGTTCGTTGCTAAGAGGGATTAAGGTCCCAATCGCCAAAGGAAATGGTTGTAGAAATCATCAAAGTACAACCGCAGCTATTAGAAGAAAAAGTTGAAAAGTTTGCTCAATCAAAGTTCGGTAAGAAGGCCAAGTAAGAGAAATTCGGTGATATTGAACCGTCAATCAAGTAGGAATCGTGGTTGAAGTAGTTGTACACCGCATTTGTAAAGTTACTATGTGAAGCCATAGATTTGTAAGTTCATCGCAGAAGAAAAGAAAAAGAAAGAGTGGTAAAAAATCTAAAGATTTGGCTGTAGCCACCGGTCAAATACAAAAGGTAGACCGATGCTTGTTAGTTTGATGGTTCAAGCCAATAGTCACTCCCTCGAGGATGCTTTGCTATTTAGAAGGGTCGATGTATTAGTTTGTTCACAGATTTTTATTTTAAGACAAATGACGCCAGATTGTAGATCAATGTCAAAAGAAATCCTCAGAAGATAAGGTAACTAACAGCTTTTTTTTTGAAAATTGTTGTATGGAAGCTACAAAGAGGAGAAGTTCCTAGTGAAGAAGTTTTTTTATCTTTTGAAATGGAAGAGAGATTGAAGCTGCCAGACCATAGAAGAGGCCTTCAGTTTTTGATTATTTAAGAAAAGAAAAAAAAAGAAGGTATCCTAGAAGAAGTTGCCGAGGAAAGGAATCAAACAAGTTTGGAGATTTGATTGCAGCTAGAGGTCATGTGCGAATGTAAGAGGAACATGAAGAAGATAGATAAATTGTAAAAGGATAGATCATGGTATGGAGGGAGATTGCTGTATGAAGGAATAGTTTAGTCAAACAAGGAGACTGCATGGAAAAGGAAAGTGGAGTTGTTAAAGGAGATCAAGAGAATCAAAGGAGGATAGCATTTTGTATTTGTGTGAATAAGGCCAATAGAGCCAACTGAAGCTAGGATCCCTGAGCATCAATAGTGTCTTTCAAAGGGAGGTGTTTTGAAGAAAAAAAATGCTTCACACTTGAACTGACGATGGACTAGTGAGAAGGCTAGAGCTCATGGTTAGAGCATCCCAACAGAAAATTCGGATTTCCTAGGTTCGATCCATAGAATTTGAAGATTGTAGATGTTGAAGCATCAATGGATAGGATTAAGAAATTAATTGGGATTCGTAGTTGAGATTAAGTGGGAGTGTTGGAAATATATTCTCAACTACATCATTTATTTCTCTAGCTAGAATTGACCTCTCCATATTAGCCTCCGTAGCAACATTGAAGACAAATTAAGAAGAAAGATTTTGAAGTAATATTTGGAAATATTTGAAAAGATATTGCATTGATTCCTCTGCAGGTTTCACATGCTTTCTGGGTGTTACAAAATATAATATTTAATGTATTGTTGTCTCTCCCCCATTGAAGCTTAATTATTTATATATTGCATGAGTCTTATTTTGTATGCACTCTTTTAGGAATCTAGCTCTGCAAAGTTGTGAGATTTTAGAAGGTGATTTCTATCGTGGAGTAGTAGCTCCAGGAGTTGGAAGAATCAATGTAATGCAAGTATGGTTGAATGAGTAGTAGCTTAGAAGAAGTTGTGATAGTTGTGTGATGGTGTCTCTATTTATGTAAGGACTCAAGAGTTGTAACAATAGTATATTAATGTTTGTATGAAAGAGTCGAAGTTCAGATAGTTTGTAATGTTTTGTTATCAATATAAAATATCATGTTTGTTTTTTGTTTTATCCTCCTCCTTTCAAATCCCATAGGTCTCTTTGGCTGGCATAATACCAAGTGGCCTCCCCAAAGTCTACAATCTTTTGTTGCATCTTTTTGTGAATGTAGGTAGCTTGGACTCACATGACTCAGCTCCTTCCTCATCAACCAAGTCAAACTCCAATGGTCTCTTTCAATGTCTTGCGACCTGCATAATAATCATTATCATAGAAGTTGTTTGCTAGACAAGGGGGCTTAATTTCAAAATTATTCCCCATTGAATTTCTCCACTTCAAAACTTGCATTCCAAACCATCACCATTTGGTGCTATAAAAGAAAAACTAAATCTGAACACAAAAAACTATAAAATAAATGTTCTCATACCATTTGTTGTGGAAAGAAAAACATAAAACACACAAACTTAAATAATATTGTAGCACAAGTTAGTTGCAAAGAAATGAAGAAGAAAATGAAATGTAACAACAGAATAATAGACAAGGCACAAATTTACGTGGTAAAACCTTGACAATATCTTAAGGAAATATCCACAAGGTAAAGTATCAATATTATTATTGATAAAAAAAAATCATTACAATCTTCACACAATTGTTGCCATTCAATCATAATCCATCACTTTGATTTTTCCTTCAAGACAACAAGATATATATATATAATATCTTCAAGATAACAACCTCTATCAAACTTAGAAAAAATCAACTTTGTTTTATTACTTTAATTTTTTTTATTGTTTTATCTTTTCAAACATAAGTTTTTCTTTATTTCTATTATTTGTTCTTATTATCCAACATGAACAACATATTTTAAGCTTTGATTCTCTTAGGGGGCACATATGAAATCATGCTATTAGGTGGATCCTACTAAAGAAGCTAATGTGATTTCACATGATATACCTAAGCAAGTAAAAACTTAGAATGTATTGTCTAAACTTGTTGTTAAGACATGATTGTAGCCTCCACATAAACATATGGCCAAATACCATTATATTTATAATTGTAATGGATGAAACTATCAACATGAACAAATTCTCTTATAAGTTATGGTAAGGTACTAAACTAGTAGTTAAACCTTAAAGTGTAACAAGCATGCAAATAAGGATTTATAAGCTACTTTTTTATAAAAAACATTTTATCTATTTTATAAAACATGTTTTATTTTCGTATAATATATATTTTGATGATTTTTTTAAAAATAAATAATAATATAAAATATTGATCTTTTTAATAAGTTAGTTGTTATTATAATATTTTAGTGTTAAATTAATAAAAAGAAATAATTTTTTTTGGGTATGTGTAGGATTATAATGGAAAAACAAGTCCTTTAAGTGGCGAAAATTTCAGAAAAATCAAAGTTAGACAACTTGACGTAAAAATTTGAATAAGTTATCTATATTATTTAAAAAAATATGTAAGAATGGAATATGTAGCAAATTGAATGTAGTTTCTAAACTAGTGGGTCTATTTAAAAGAAAAAATCTATTTGGTGAAGATTTTAAATTTCAATGCAATTTCAGGGAAAAAATAAGAAGTAGGTGTCTTTTTGACCACCCTAGCCACAATAAAATGATAATATTTTTTTAATAAGATTTTAAATATAAGTAGAGGACTTATGTCCCGATGTGATGCATATTTTTATAATATTTTTCCAAGTAAATAATTAATTATGAATTTTTTATTACAACTTTTAAAAAATATAAAAACTCATATGTTTGATCACCTTAACTTGGTCAAACCTTCATGAAATTCTTTTTTTTTTGAATCTTATAGTATGTGAAACATAGAATGTGACACATGTTTTAGATTCAAAAAATGTGATACTATTTGAAATCTATATATATTTTTCAATTAGCCTATCAATAGGGACTTTAGTTATAATTCAAATAGAAATGAATAATATTATTTATTAAATTCAAAGTAAAGCATAATTTATATTGTTGGAAATATGAGAATTTCCTTTAAAAACCCTTTTCATTTCATCAATTTTGGATAAAAAAAGGTTGTCAACCACATATCCTACACATACCCATCATATCACTACTTTTTGCCTCATCATGATCCTACACATACCATTTTATAAATTGTTTTTTTAATATTTTGAGTTATACTAATTATCTCACCATTGTATAATTTATATTTTTTAGTTTCTGATATATGTTCAAGTTAGATTAGTATTGAGATAATATTTTGACATTGAATAATTTGTATAAAAAAACATATTATTACAAATGTATGATCTGTGCAATCTCATGTCTAATATTAATTCTTTAATAATAAAATATTTTGATAATGGTATATATACATCATATATCTATATATGTGTTAAATGCTTGCTAGACTCAATTTACTTCTCCTAAAACCACACTTTTTAAAGTAAATTATTATAATGAAAAGATGGGATGCTATAATTCTTACACCTATTCTCAAAACAGATTCCTTACCAAAAATGGGACTTTATTTTTCACTTTTCTTTGCTTAACTAGAACATTTAAGTCAGAATATATAAATCAAAATTGACCATATATATATTTAGATTTTTTTATTAGTATGTAATATTTTTAATGTAAACACATTTGAATATAATATAAAATATAAAATATATTTATTTTTATGAATCATTCTCTTCTCCTTTGGTCTCCATAGTTTGTCTACTTTGATTGTATTTCCAACAATTAACAATTAGAGTAGTATAGTCTTTATGTTTAGTTTGAATTTTATTCCATAAAACTAGTATCAAAGCTTTAGGTTTAGAGTGTATTGGATATTAAAGATTTTTTTTCAAGCATGGATGGAGGTGATAGTTAGAGCTAGAAATAGCCACCATATTTTGTTAGACATGGATATGATGCATGGGAAAAGAAAATAAATACTATAATCATATAAAATAAGTTGTGGAAGTTAGTGGTTAGTGGTTTTACTAATGCAATAGACCTAATATTGTATGCAACTCTAACAAATGTCAAAAAGACCCAATTGAAGGACATCGAAAGGAAAGCTGCAAAAAAACCTAAATTTGATAGAGGAAACTTTGATAGAAGCAATATTCCCTAGAATAGTAATAGCTAATTATATAAAGGATACTTGGAAACTACTCTAAATAAACTATAATAGAACTATTAAAGTGAGATTAATTAAATTCTAGATACTCTGAAGAGATTTTGAAAATATTCAAATGAAGGATGGAAAGTCTATTTTAGAATTCTCTACAAGAGTTTCTAGTTTGATAAATTAGTTGAGAATTAATGGTGAAACCATGGAAGAGAAAACGATCATAGAAATAATCATTAGTATTCTTCCCACAAAATTTGGCCCAATAGTTATTGCTTTAGAAGGGGACAAATACCTTTCAAAGATGATAGTAGATGAGTTTATACATGTTAACTAAAAACCTGTTAGGAACACTTGAAAATGTTTGCACCTTCTTTCCAAGAGTAGATGTTCAAAGCTCAAGTTAATGCAAGAGGTAAAGGGAGAGGAAAAAATAGATTTAGAAGAAAATATAGAGGTAGAGGTAGAACCAAATCTAGAAGGTGAAACTCTAGAGTTGGCAGAGGAAGAAACAAATTAGAAGGACCTCTAGAGGAAAAGGTAGAACCAACTCTAGAAGGTACAAATCTAGAGTTAGTATATCTAGAAGAACAAAAAGTCAAGAGGGAGAAAGAAACTCACACCCTAGCTTTGAAGACAAAAAATAATAAAAGTAAATCAAATAAAGAGTATAATAAAATTAATGTACACTATTTTTATTATAAAGAAAATGGTCATTATGAAATTGAATGCTCAAAAAAATATCATGACTATTCAAAATAAAGTGCAAAGATAGCTAATGAAAAAGTAGATGAGGTTGATTAGTCAAAGGAATTCATCATTTGTAATATTGATAAGAAGGGAAATACACTAAAGTATGGTACTTAGATAGTGGATGCAACAACTGCATGAGGGGAAATGAAATATTTACAATGATGGGAAAATGGTCTATTATGATTTGCACCAAGCATGGTGAGAAGAAAGAAATAGATAATTTTTATTTTTTCCCAAGGATAAATCATAATATCTTGAGTGTTAAATAGTATTATATATAGTTGGTCCAAAGAGGTTATAAAGTGTTGATGGAGAAAGGAGAGTATGTCATATTTAACAAGAATGGGAGAAACGACATGTGATAGAAGTAGTTCAAATGACAAATAACTAGATGTCTCCTTTAAGGATACAATTCTTTTTATCATCCTAATTTGTAGCTACTCCTTATAAGTATGAAAATTATATAGTTTAGTAGAATAGTAAACAGTCTTCAAGACAACTATCAAAGACCCTTCCAAGCTATGGAATATTTAAGGTATGTAAATTTAAATTATTATTCTTCAATATTGTGTTTCTTAGTGTCTTAATTTAAAATCTAAGAAATTACAATATCTATAATATTTTTAATTCTATCTCCTTTAGCAGCCACATTAATTAAAAAATAGAATTTATATCAAAAAAAAATTAACACTAATATTTTATATAGAAGCCATAACACCCTCTTATTATATTCCTCAAACTAGCCATAACACCCTTTGGATCATGGTTCCTTATTCTACAACACTTTACTCTCAAGGGCTTGAAGTTTTGCATAATATTCTTCTATCCACCCTTGATCATGACAAAATCTGCAAAAAACTATATATGTAGGGAAGAAAGTTCCCTTCCTCATCCCAACCAAGTGATTATCGTCAACATCTCCTAGTTGCCACATAACTTTAAGGAAACCAATCCTCAATGGCACATCTATTTGAAGTACATGAGGTGTCTTACCTATGCCATAAACTCTAAGGATGGTGCAATCAGGATACAAGATAATGTCTCCCTGTAGTAACAGAAAAAGTAAGCCTTTTTCCTTAATTGGTCTAGGATAATTGACATCAAAATTGAATTAATGGTGTCTTGGAATAATGTTGTAATGTGTTGTACACATTCACATCATTCTAGGACCTTGATTTGATTAAAATATGCCTTAATTGGTCCTTTGAAAAGGTGTTATAAAGTGTTGTAACACACTTTCATAATTTTCTACCATGTTTTTGCTTATTTAAGTCTAATGGGCCCTTTTTCAAATAAATTATATTTAACTTGTACCTTATTTAGGTGTTGTAAAGTGTTGTAACACACTTTCACATTTATCTAAGGTCCCCTTAATTAATGGTGGTTAATTGAGTTTAATTGACCCTTTTAATTCAAATTTGAGCCTCCTTTTTCAAGGATCTATCCCGAAATGTAATAATGATATTTTATGACATTTAATTTGGATAATCTGTTGTCTTGAAAAGTGTTGTTATGACCCATTCATCTTTACTAGTGCAAGGTGTCCTCTCCACATAGAACATCGCTTTCTTTACATTTTTGAGGTGGGTTTTTGATGTACTTTCACCTCCCCAAAGCTTGGTCTTGGAAATTGTGCCAATGCCCATTCAAATTTTTGGGACACCCCCTTTCTATGCATTTTTGAGGTGGATTTTTGATGTTATTTCATCCCCCCGAAACACTACCCTAGAAAGTTGTGCTAGGACCTGTGGACACGGAAAATGTAACCCTTCTACTTTTTCTCATATTTAGGCCCTCCTGGTGATTTTGGCTAGATTTTTCCTTGATTTAATATTGTAATGTGGTGAACACATTTACATTAGGTC
>VDFB02136822.1:0-14860 GCA_007258455.2 Sequoia sempervirens
TGTTCATTATGTAACAATTGGTAGCCTGTGTAACAATTGGCTTGTCAATTCGATGAGTATTTTTACTATATGCTTCCTTAGATTGCAATTCTATCTTTAATATAAATACATTTTGGACCGCATAGTATAAATGTTGTTATAACTTTACAAAAAAGTTCCATCTTGATAAAAAACTGTATGTAATTGATAAAAAACTATATTTAAATAATCTTTTAGACAAGCTGAAAAGATAACTGTGCAGATATGCAAAAATGCAATGGGTAGAGTAGAATATATTTTTTGAAGTCAAATGTATGATTTCTTTACCACAAAAAGATAACCATTTAAGATTTCCTCTTTTACAGTCATATTAGATTTTAGTTTATGTGATTGTGAAAGGCAACCACACACTATTGCCATGTGCTTATGAGAGGATAAACAATTTGTTGATTGCATCACATTGTTTATACCTAGAAGCACATGACAATAGTGTATGTTACTCCATTCAACTAAACCATTTACAATGTCATGGTTGGGCTTGATTTTATTTTATACATGATTACATTTTTTCCTTTTTGGTTGTTGGTTGTTATATGTGCCCATGTTTCACAAACACATTTCTGGATATACATCGTATCCTTTCAATGCAAATATAAGCACGTGCAAAGAAAAATATATACCGATATATATGTTTGTGAAGTTAGATGCACCTTGTTAGTTATTATACAATCTTCTATATATTCCATCTATCCATGTTCTTCCATCCATCTTCAAATCCCATGATGCAAATAATTTATCAGGAAACCTATTTTCGTCAAGTTGTCATAGCAAAAAAAGACTACAATATTAGATATCTTGTTTGAGAAAATCCATTTTTCCTCAACTTTGTTATTGTGTGATATATGATAAGAATCTATGAAATATTCCATGGAGCTTACCTGCCTTTCTTGCTCAGGGGTTTGGCTAGAGCCCATGAGGCTTCATGATGCCAATATGGTAGGGAGGAGAATGAGCGTGGGTTTAGCACTTTTTCCTTCCACCGTTGTATATTTGTTGCTTCTTATATACATGGACACAAATTCTCACATGTACTTCTCTACCAAAAACATTATTCTATCCATTGCATTTGTCATTGTTTCCACAACTCTCTTTTCAACTTGTCCAATAGATTACTTATACACAATTCTTTACTAGGATGCCATGTATTCAAAATGTTCTATTTTATCTCTTTCTATTTACAACAAATAATGCTAACCTCTTTTATTGTATATCTATATTATTTCAGTACAAATTTTTTCCATTATCGATAAATAGATTCGGTGATCTAGTTGTAAATATTATTAATTTTTTTAGTTTCACATTGTCTATATTGATTTTGCACATATACTTGCTCACTTTTTATACTTCCTTTTTTATTTCAATGGGTAGAGTAGAATATCTTTGTTGAAGTCAAATGTATGATTGTTTTCCCACAAAAAAAATGCCATTTAAGATTTCCCCTTTTACAGTCATTGGAGATTGTGGTTTATGTGATTGTGGAAGGCAACCGCACACTGTTGTCATGTGCTTCTAAGAGGACAAACAATTTGTTGATTGCATCACATTGTTTATCCCTAGAAGCACATAACAATGGTGTATGTTGCTCCATTCAACTAAACCAGTTACAATGTCATGGTTGGCCTGTTACAGTCTTCAATATATTTCATGCGTCTATGTTTCTCCAACCATCTTAAAATTCCATGATGTCAATTCTTTATCAGGATACCTATTTTCATCAAGTTGTTAGAACAAAAAAAAGACTACAATATTAGAGATCTTGTTTGAGAACACCCGTTTTTCCCCAACTTTGTTATTGTGTGATATATGATAAGATTCCATCAGATTTTCCATGGACCTTGCCTACCTTTCTTACTTAGGGGTTTGGCTAGAGCTCATGAGGCTTCATGATGCCAATATGGTAGGGAGGAGAACGAGCGTGGGTTTAGTGCTTTTTCCTTCCATTGCCATATATTTGTTGCTGATTATATACATGGACACCCAAATTGTCACATCCACTTATCTACCAAAAAAATACTCTATTTTATCCATTGTACTTGTCATTGTTTCCACAACTCCCTTTTCAACTTCTCCAATAGATTACTTATACACAATTATTTACCAGGATGCAATGTATTCAAAATGTTTGATTTTATCTCTTTCTATTTACAACATATAATGCTAACCTCTTTTATTGTATATCTATATTATTTCCTTTATAACGCTGCACATATACAATAGACATTCAAGATTGCGAGGATGAAGAAACAAAGGAGCTATTTTGGCCTACAAAGAATGTAGGGAAGTGCTATAAAATTCATGGAATTTGTGATGGCTTTAAAGTTCATGGCATTTTCCAAGAAATTACAAGTCATGCTATTTGCCATGGATTTTATAGTACTTCTAACTACATGCACTAGAGGTCAAGCGTGTTTTGATGTGTGTGCCTCAGATTTTTCATGATGATTATGTGCATTACATGTTGCATATACGTCTACTTCAGCACAAACGCTCCAAAAAATATGTTCATCACTCCCAACTATATAATGTTCACATATCAATAAATAGATTCGGCAAACCAATTGTAAGTATTATTAATTATTTTTAGTGTCACATTGTCTATATTGATGTTGCACATATGCTTACTCACTTTTTATGATTCCTTTTTTATTTCAATGGGTAGAGTAGAATATCTTTTTTGAAGTCAAATGTAAAATATAAAATATGTAAAATATGTGTATTGTCTCATCACATTCTTCTTTTTGTGAGGTCTGTTTATTTGTTTTGGATCAAAGATGGTGTGAGTGAGTCTTTGATTGGACTATGAATCTCTCTAAGTGATATTTTCCCCTATACAATCCTTTTTGTGCTCATCAAATGGTATACAATTTATCAATATAATATTAAATTCACTTTCTTGCTCAATAAATGCATTTACATATTTGTTTTTATTTGGACAACAATTCAAGTTGTTATTCTATTTGGTCATCCATTTATTATTTTGTTTTATCTAAGTCCTTTTTATTTTGTTCATACACCAATTAATTAAGGAACATGTTTTTACTAGAAGCAATTCATAAAAAAATAATATTTTTATTTTTAATTTCCTTGTAATTGACTACTTTTGAATCCTTTCTACTTGTCACCATTTTATTTTACTACTCCTAACCCATAAATCACATACATAATAATGCTTTTATTTCCAAAATTATGGACTAAATACTACTTATAAAAATATTGAATATTAAAGATCTTTCTTTTTTGAAAAAGTCATTAGTGATGACCATCATAACTAATATTCAAATAAAAAATAATCACAATAAATAACATCAATGTAATAAATTATCTAGTACCACATAAGCATTTCAACAAATATGTCATACCTAAAGTTATGAAGTAACTTTTTTAAAGAATAATTTTTTATTCAATATTAGTAATTAAAGACATGAGTAATAACTCTTTAAAAAAGGAGAATCCTTTAATGTTCCATACTTTTCATAAATATTATTTAATCCACAACTTTAAGTTTGCCATGTATTTGTATCCATATGTAGCTTAACATAATTAAATAATAATCAATCAATTGATTGATTAACCTAGACAAAAAGGTCAAATATAGATGTGCATCTAGGTCTAATAAATATAAAACTAAAATAGAGATAAAATTATATCATACCTCAAAATTTTTGAGAGAAATTATTCTTATTAAAAAAATTAATTATTTAAAAATTTAAATTTTATTTAATTTTTCAATTGTAATTTTTTAAAAATAAATTCATTAAAAAATTGTTCTCGTTGAGAATTAATTTACTATGGATTCCTAAGATTATTAATTAAAATCAATTTTAAATAACTATTGTAATTAAAATTAATAAATATTGCATATTAATAAGAAAAAAGTTATTGATGATTAATTACTTAAAATTAAAATTAATGGATACATTTCAAATAATAAGATTCGTTCAATATGACCTATGGTTTTATTTAACATTTTCATAATCAATTTCCAACTAATAAATTTTGATGTGGAAACACAAAAATCAATTTTTCATTTTATGCAAATGGTTCTTAATCTCGCACATGCATTGTGTGTGAGATAAGAACGAAGAAGTGGACTATAACACGAGGTTTAAAATGCTTTACAATGCTCCAATTAAATGAAGACATTTAAAATAATCTCTTCACCAAAATTAAGTGATTTATAATATGTTCAAGTTAGGTGATTTAAATTGTTATCTTTTAATGCATGCACATAGGTTCACTTTAACTTTAATACACATGTATCGATATACTTGATCTATCCATCGGATTTTCCATAATAATACATAAATTGATTTTCCAACATCTCTCTTCATTATAATCTACTCCACCTTTTTTATCCTAGGTAAACTCCAAAACCATAAGATTCACCTCCTACTATAAACTAACCTCACGTTATTTCGTATTGGCTTATTAACACACTTTCCCTTTCTCGACTCAATCAAACAATTACAAATATTATTGATTATTTATATTTCACATTTCATTCTGAAAAGAAGTTTGTTTCTTACTTCCCATTGAATAGCCATTTAGGGTAGACCCCTATCGGCTGATTGTTGCATGCATGTGCATGCAATTGCTAGTTCATAATTTTTGCAATTCAAGGGTCATTTGGATGGATGATTTTTTAGGCTGGTAACTCAATTTTATAAGTTTTTAGGGACTTGATAGAGATAATTTTTTTTAGCTAGTCATGATTGATAGCGATTTCCAGTATAGGTGCCAAAATAAACAAGAATGGATATTTAATGATCAATGACTTCATCAACCATCAAATCTCAATTCCTAAGGCTATAGAGGTGGAATTTAATGCATTTTGAAGTGGATCTAGGATGAGAGAGGTTCCATACCTCATTTATTTTCTATAGGCACCCCTTTATCAATGCTCCATACTTATATTACAAATTTTATGGGAAATCTTCATCTCTCCAACACTCAAACTTAGAAGTCATCAATGACAATGTATTATGGATACTTAGAGATGTCTTATGTTTCCTATTTGGTCACCTAGACCATATTAAAATGGAAATTTTTTTGCACTTCATTGGTCTTGGATAGTAGCTAGGTTTTGGATCTAAGCTCCCACACTTTGGCACAAATTTCTCTATTGGTTCCCTCTAAAATAAATCCTCTACGGGTTCATTTTGTAAAGAGCTATTCTTTTTGTCTCTACAAAGACTTGATACTTCATGTTTATTTTTTATTATAACATGCTTGTGCCTTTGGATTAATACAAATATTTTTTACCTCTATTCACCTTTTACACTTTGTGTATTTGATTTACCTCTATGTGCACATGATTGAGTGTTTTTCCATTTCTAGTTCATATATGTTGTGTTAAACTTGTTTACATAGCTAACTATGGATATTTTATTCCCTCTCAACAATGTTGTAAACTCTAACCTCCATCCATGTTTTATGAAATGATATGACAAAACACTATGCAACCTTTTTTGTTATTTTATTGATTCATTGTGCAAAATAAGTAGGAAGAAACACAATCTAATTTAGGTGCATCACCGCCTCTTTGTTTTATGCATTCCTTCTTTCATTTTCCATAGTGATCAATAGAAATAGTATTAGTTGTAGGTTTATTCATATTCTAGGTTGGACCAACATGTTTGCACCTAGATTAGAAAAGGAATCCAACCTTCTTTGAAGATCTAACCTCAATTGCAAGGTTCCACACCTTGAGGTTAGTTCCATTATGTCATTAGAATTTTGAAGGGTGCAATTTCATGTGGAAAAAATTATCATAAATGATCATTTATTAATTTATTATCACTACTTGGGTATGTGCAAGATCATGATGGGCCAAAAGTGCATGATATGATGGGTATCGTGGGGTATGTGGCTGATGACTTTTTTTACCAAAATTGTGAAAGCGAAAAGGTTTTTAAAGGAGATTCTCAACTTTCCACCAATATAAATTATGCTTTGCTTTAGATTTAATAAATATATTATTCATTTTCTATTTGAATTACAACTAAAGTCCCTAAATTGATAGAATTGAAAAACATCTATAGCTTTCAAATTGTATCACATTTTTTGAATCAGAAACATGCATCATTCTATGCTTCACATACTATAAGATTAAAAAAAGAGTTGAATTTCATGAAGTTTTACCAAGTTAAGATTGGTCAAACATACAATTTTTATATTTTAAAAGTTGTAATAAAAATTCATAAATAATTATTTACTTGGAAAAAATTACAAAAAAATATGCATCACATTAGGACATGAGTCATCTACTTATATCTAAAATATTATAAAAAATAGTTATTATTTTATTGTGGTTGGGATGGTTAGACAAACACCTACTTATTTTTCCTTGAAATTTAAGTACTACTGCATTGAAATTTCAATTTTCCAAATAGATTTAAAAATAAAATAAACCTAGTATTTTTTAGAACTACATTCAATTTGCTACAGATTCTATTCTTACATATTTTTGAAATAATATAGATAATTTATTCAAATTTTTATGTCAAGTTGCCTAACTTTGATTTTTCTGAATTTTTTGCCACTTAAGGGCCTATTTTTTCCATGGTGATCCTGCACATACCCATTTATCATTTTCCATATTTTATCCATTTAATGAAATGATATTTTATTATTTTACTAAATGAGATTTAACTATCCATTTTCAATAATAAAATTTATATTTTCACCTCATTAGTTATCTCCATTTGTAAACTACAAACTTTTTCTTTCTTAACAATTGACTTCATCTTTAAATGGAAACTTGATCCTCTCATTTTTCTATTTATTAAATTAAATATTTCATTATTATCCTCCTAGGAGTTTGAAATAGAAAATTTCCAATTTCTGTTGAGCTGACTCCACAAGCTATCTAATTAACTCTCATTATTATCCTCCTAGGAGTTTGAAATGAAAAATTTCTAGCTTATGTCAATCATATCCTCATCCATCTATTTTATTTTTCTCAAAGAATCTATATATATACCATCATTCCCTTTTCATTTGATATGTCTCAAGTCATTATGCAAGTCTAATATGCTAAAATACATTATCAATTAAATCAAGTGTTATATTGTTGAGTCAGATCCATATTCCTAACAACCAAGTTGACATAACAAGCTTAGTTTGAGGTTCGCATTGAAATTTTATAATGTTTTATTTAATTTTATTTTATGATTTCAAGTTATTTTTTTTAGGTTTTGTAGTGCCCCTTAGTTTGCTTCTGTTACTAGCAGTTGTTGTTTTGGATTGGGACATAATGATACTTTACTTGATGTTGGATTCACTGTTATGATGATAGTTGATGATACTTTTATCATTGATGTTTTATGCTTATGCTATGATTAGTATATGGATTTAATGGATTATGCAGATTAATCTTGTTATGTGCAATATGTGATTATCTAATGATTGCTTTTACGTTGTTGTTAGCATTTGATTATTGTGCATTGATGTATTTTGGTGAAGGGGAATAGTGTCACATTACTCACTTGTGAGTGCCCTGTGATGCTACGACTTTCCTCTCACAGTGTGTTTGACTATATGACTATGTACATGCTCGACTGTGTGGTTTGCTACAGGTTGCAGGTACCAGGCATTGACTCCACTTGAATTTTCAAGTTTGAGCCTGCCTTAAACCCAATGGAAATCAATGATGGCGATAGCATTTGGTCCCTTGTTTAGCCATCATCCTTGATGAGGATGTGTATCCGTTGTCACCCTTGTAGTGTTGTTCGTTTGTGATTTGGTTCATCTCTTTTGTTGCGGTCTTATTTTTCGTCTTCACCGTAAGGTCAAGTATTGCTTGTTATTTTGTACATTTGATTAAATTGGTCAATTAGTGTTTTGATTAATTATTGCATTAAAATAAAGTTATTAAAGTTAAAAGTATTTTTATAATTAAAATAAATGTTTTTTTATGGCTGTGGTTTCAATAAAATAAAATATTATTAATGCCTGTATTAAATTTAAATAAATCAAGATTATGTTTTAATTAAGAAATATAAAAAATAAATATACATATTAAAGTGTGGTGCAAATAGAATTAAAATGTATGGTTAAAATTAAAAATAATAATAATAAAGAGGTAGTTGACGGTAGTGGATAAATTAAATAAAATAATTAAATAAAAGAGAGTGCATGCGGGATGACCCCGCAATGCAACGACAAGTTGCAACCACCAAATTCCCTACTGTCTTGAGTTTGAATCCCACCAATGGAAGGTGGGATGAACTATCACTGGCCAAGGAATGAAGGGAACGTTGGATGATGCACGAATGACAGAGGAATTCCTGTGCAAAGGGTGACAACAATCGACACACAGAGGAGGGGATGGGGTGGCATGTGCTTCTGCGGGGTTTGAGAACTAGAGGGATTGATAAAGAGGTGGAGCTAGAAGGGGTGTTTAGATAGAGGATTGGCACTGGGTCCTGCAGGGAGCTTGGCGGGAATGCAGGTAGGTGAAGCTGATAGGAGGAATGGCATTGGGTCCTGCAAGGAGCTTGGTGGGAATGTAGGCATACATAGGAATATGAATGGCGGGGATGAGGTCCCCCGAATGTCGGCTCATTGGTTCATAGCTCTAGTCAAAAGTGACGGGTGCTGTCGGGCTTAATAGCGATTTACCAAGCAAAAAAAAAAAGAGAGTGCATGCAGTAACAAACATTATGGAATAGTAAATAAATTGGTTAATTGCTAAAAGAAAGGGGACTCTTTCTCAAATTTTGAAAAAAAACTAATCTTGTTTCTCCTCCCATGAATTTTTTATGGTTCTTGGAGGTTTTCTTTTGGAGGTTTTACTGTAGGAAGAAGATTGTCTGTAGAAATTGCTAAATTGTGGTTGTGGGGAAAACTGGAGCTGCAACTTGGAATCTAGAGTCGCTAGTGATCTCAACTAAACCATTCAATTTAATTCAGGTTCCTCTGTGTTTCCTTAATTTTAATTCTGTTTAGAAAACAAATAATGAATAATTGTTCTGGCTGAAACAAAATAAATTCTTGTTAATTTTTGAGTGTGCAATTTTGCAATTACATGGTTTGGGAATCTTTTAAGTCTTTCTTGGAAAATTGAATTGTGCTTATTCTATTTATTGCATTCAACCATTGAAGTCTCATTTCTTTTGGAGTATTCTATTGTTTCATTGCTTGCTCTGCATTTCACCAATTTGACTACAATTTATTAGAGTATCACAACCATTGCACTTGAAAAATGCCCCATTCTTTGCATAGGAATATTCCTCTATTTCTTTAGTCAGTTGCTTTTGAGTCTTGCTTTTAAATTTTTAGTTAACGATATAGCATGCTGGGTTATCATTTTGTTTCCCTGCCACTGGGAATTATGTGAGTCTGTTAAACTATTCTTTTATACCAGCCTAGGTACTGTTGTTGGTGTATATACTATGTCGGCCTATGGTAGTGCTCCTTACCTTTCCTTTGAACACTCATGAAAATGTGTTGCCACTGTTCTTTTCCTTGCGCCCTTGCTAGTTATGGCAGCCTAGGTTTATTTTTCGTGCCTTACTTGTTTCCTTGGATTATGCACTATGCTTGTTTGGGCTTATATTTAAAAGTATGTTACATGTTTTGGTGACCAATGCCTTGGATACTTGAGTTCGCCAAATGTGTAAGTTGCACACTTTTGTGTTGAAGTATGATCTATAAAATTTATAATAGCCAAACAAAGTCTTTCTTGGGGTAATCTCATCACTGGTAGAGTGTCATGCATAAATTAAATGAAAAATTTAACCACTACACAAGATTACCCTTAGGCATTTGTTATCTTATTTTTCTTAAACTAAGCAATATACATCACCCAACGCCACTACTGCATAGTGGAAATCAACAGGTAAGCTTTGTTATAGCTGCAACACCATACATATAATTCTCCTTGATTCCTTCTATAGGTTTGATGGCCTTAAGATGTTCATGTTCATGTTTGCAGTTGATAGGTATCCAATAGGTAAGGAAGCAACGAGTATGAACTTACTTGGTCATCGTTTATTGACTACTTGATGCCTATGCGTATTGTGTAGTAAACAATAGTATGGGAGTATTGAAACAAGAGTTTAAGTTTGAGTTTCGAATCTTTAAGATATGCATATATGTGGATAGGCATCGACTGTATTATATATGCATGTTATTGTTACTTATTCATAATTATATATGCATGCATATATATATATCAATATATACCTATATATATGTATATATATGTGTGTGTATATGTATATCTATATGTGTAATCTTTTATATAATTTTATGATTACTGTTTGTCAACAACAAGTTGAGATTATAAATATATTTTCTTTTAAATATATATACATATGTATGCATATGTATATATATATTATATATATACATACATACACATATATGTATATATATTCATGTATTTAAATGTTGCATGAGTTTGTTTATTTCAAATTGGGAGATCTAATAATTAAGAAAATTAGATAATTCTTCTTGATGTTGAACAATGATTTCTATTGCAATTATTTAATAGAAGTAAAGTTAATTCCACTATGTGTTAATGGTTACATTATTGGAATTGTTGCTTATAAGATGTACTATATGTTGTTTGTTGGATTATGGGATGATTTATAGTATAAGCTAGCATTTAGAATAATTCAAAAATTAGTGGAATGGATGAATTAGATAAAATTTTAAATGGTGTATTTCTCTTGTAGTCTGTACTAGTAGATTCTCTATGGGTTTTGTAGACACGTAAAATATATTGATTGACATTGTGCATCTGATCCTTACTTACTAACATCATTTCTTCTTGAATCATCCCTCGGTCTAACCATTTAATCAAATCTCCCTGTCTGATTAAATTCATCAATTTTCATCCCTTAATTGAATAAATCATTTTATCTGATTAAGTCAACTCCTTCTATTAATTAAATCAATCCATTTGATCTAATTATCCCTATTTAATTAAATAATCAATTTATTTGATTAAATCTCTAAAGTCTATCCATTAAATTAAATAAATTAAAACCCTATTTGATTTAATCTAACATCATTCCTTTTAATTAAATAAATCAAAATATTTATTTAATTATCCTCTTATCACATTTCGAGCTCTTATTTGATTTAAATAAATCCATAAATCTAAGTCAAATAGGTCACATCATCTAATCTCCTGTTAAATTAATTAACCCTTGATTAATTTAACCTCATCTCATGTCACATCCTCTAGATAACAGGTTGCATGAAATAGGTTGTAATTCATTTATTAAATCCCTATTTTCCTCATGGCATCTTTTGGAATATTCTCTCAATTTGAATTCTAAAATTCCAAGTCAATGTACAGCAAGCCAATAAATTCATCTTACATGTCCTTTTCCTTGAGTCCAAGTGGCATTTATTGCATTTTCCCCTTCCCTCTTACATGTCATTTCAACAAATTTGAATTTCAAATATTGGCATTTATTGGCACAAACCCCAAATCTTGCACATCCATCATCCATTCATAGCTTGACAAGTGGCATCATATCATTGGATGAATGTTAGTCCCACATTGCTCAAATTTGGACATTCATCCATCTAAGAATCCTATAAATAAACTGCTCATATCCTCATTTGATCATCCACAATCCAAGCAAAGTTACCATGCTAAAATACTTAGCCATTTCCATTCATCAATCTTGAGTTCTTAGCTTGGTTATTGCAGATTTTGGCTTGGAGTTCTCACCATTCATTATCAAAAGTGGATCAAATCTCTTCATCAAGTCAACATATCAAAGCTTGCAATCATAGGAATTGGGAAAGGGCCAATTTTCACATCAAATTGGCACCAATTCCCCCATGGGATCATGAGTTTGCACATTTAAATTAGGATTCAATCTAGTTTTGTCATTTGCATTGTGTGTTTTCATTATTTTCTCTCCTATTTTGAATTTGTAAATGGATTTCATGGGGAATCCTTGTTTAGACTTGCAATATCTAACTTGAGGTGTTTATTCTCCTTGTTTTGCAGGTACTTAGGTTGGGGTTTCCACATTTGGTGCTAGAAGGAGGGCTGGATATCATTAATTCTAACTTTTTCTTGAAATTTCTACATTTTTCTTCACACAAGAAATTCCAACACGGGCTCATCAGTGTCGCTGTTTTGGCACCGCGGGCTCGTCAACGTCGCTGTTTTAGCACCGCAGGCTCATCAGCGTCGCTATATGGCACCGCTTGAAACAAAAACTACGCTGTTGGACTCGTTCTACCAAAAAAAATTAAAATTTTAACTCCATCGCTGGACTTGCCGACTTGCAGACAATTTCAAAAAATATTGAACAGCGACGCTGGACATAAATTGCGACGCAATCGAGCTCTCTGTCCTGACACAGAGCACCATTGACTAGTAAGCGACGCTGTGAGAGTGACGCTGGGAGAACAAACAACGACGCCTTCACAAGTTGCGATGCTAGGAGACAATAAAAGGGAGAACTTAATTTTTTAGCACGTGCTTTTGATTTATGATTGATTTACCTTCTGTTTTCTGGTTTTTAACTTTTGTGTTTTTCCAGAATCTAACTGTTTTTCTTCTTTGTAGGTTGGAAATCAAAAACGAAGGAAGGAGGACCATGGCGATGATATTTTGTCCAATCAAAGTGTTTTTAAACACTTAAGTGTTTGTTTAACACTTCTTTAAGAATTTGTCATCTTTTCATTCCTAGAACACTAGTTTTCATTTGGTCTTAAAAAGAACCTTTCAATTTCTTCTTGCTAAGGTTAAAACGAACAATAGGATCAACAAATTACTAGATTTTGTTTCTTGGATTAACAATATTGAACAAATGTCTTTCACTTGTAATTTGGTGCTCTAAAATGAACTCACATATTGCTTTGAGGATTTAAAAAGAATAAGTGTAGCCTTGTTTTTGTGAGGGCTTACTTAGACTAAAGCCATTGAAAAGGGACATATATCTCTTCTCTCGGCTTTATAGCAATCTTGAGATCAAAGGCCCTTTTTCATGAGCTTTGGGTTAAGACAAAGCAATCACCTCACACTTCGATTTGGGCAAATTGAACAACATATTGTGAGTGTGAGTGGGGGCATTGTTCCATATATTCTCTCTCCTTGTGGCCAACAAGGATTGATCGAGTTACGAATAGTGTTCTTCATTCACTTTTGTTTATCCTAGAGGGCCTACCTTGGGGAAAAAGTACTCACCAAAGGGAATGACTCAACTGGTAACACTCTAAAGCCAAGAGTATTTCCAACTGGTATATAAATGTGGGTATTGGAGTAAATGCCAGTATCATGCGGTTGATTCAGAGCAAGATGGATAGAAAGGGGACTCTTGCGGTATGGGTCAATCTCCATGAGCTGAAGAAGTCCTTACTAGAACCCATGTGCTGAGAATTTTCCAAAATCCTTTAATCTATTTGTTGGTGCAAGAGCAGGTCATTCTCAAGCCACCCCACACTTTTACGGTCTTCTAGTAGAAATGGAAAGCATGCCATGGGAGTTCCATGGGTGTTGATGCTTGGCTGCCCCATATAAGTGAGTGCCATGGAGGGGAGCCAGTGGGGTCAAGCATCTAACCATTCACTAGAGATAAGCGTAGCTAGACTTGTCCAAGTAGGAATCCAACAAATATTGTCTTACACATCCATAGGATTGTACTCATTATTGGGTTACAAAATGCATTGCTTGAACGAAAACATCATGAAAACAAACACTTGAACCTCATCCAAATTTCAAACCCTTTTGAAGACAAATACAATTGACTCAATCCATATGTTATTGCTTTCCCTTGGGATTCATATCCTTAGAGGTTTCTAAACATTGGATTATATCTTAATTTGTCTTCTTAAGTAAACAATAGGAAACCTTTGCCTTGAGTTCATTGAATTTCCACATAACATATCTTGTGGGGTTTGAAGAAATTAAGACATTGGACATCTTAGTTTGAAAACCTAATTGAATAAAGTGTTTTGGGTAAAATAAAGACATTAAGCAAAGCTAAGAAAAAGGAACTTTCATATGTGTTGAAAATCCACCATCCCAAAAGAAAAAAAGAATCATTGCTTGGAAATCCAAAAATGAATGTTCAAAAGAAATCATTTCTTGGTTACAAAGGTCATTAGGAAGCATTTGCATGCTCTTCAATACCTAGGTCTAGGCAAACAAAGTTTACCTTTTTAGGTTCATCTTAGGATCAAAACATATCAAAATATCTTTTTCATCCATCCTTCAAAACATCAAAACAAATCCATCTCATCATCACCTTTTGGAAAATATTGAAATCATCCTTAAATGCTAGGCTTTGTGGCAAAATGAAAATCATCAAAATCATTGAGGACTAAAATCTTTGAAAACATTATCAAAATCACCTTTGGCTAGGTATGTGTAGATGCATCCTTTGCATATGCTTAGTCAAAATCACCTTGTTTAGCTTAGTATATGTAGATGAATCCTTCGTCATATGCTTAGTGAAACTATCATCTTGTTTGGATAGGTGTGGGTAGATACATCCTTCTCCTCACACATATTCAAATTATCATCATTTGAGTAAATTCATCCTTAGGTAATCATCCAAACATCTTAGGGGTCCTTTTGCTCCAAAATCAAAATCAAAATCAAGGACAAAATCTCAAAATCAAAATCTGCAAGTCCTAAGAGCCTAGTATCTCATTCAAGATTTATCAAAAGGAAAAACATCCATATCATCCATCCCTAGAACATCATCATCATATCATCACCTTTGATCCTCAAGGCATCCTAAAAAAAACTTTCTACTTTGGGGCATAAAATAAAAATTGATCCAAAGAATCAAGAGGTTCATCTCCCATATTCTCGAAGATTGATCCTTGTTTTATGGTT
>VDFB02136825.1:0-23850 GCA_007258455.2 Sequoia sempervirens
CTGGTCTGATGGTAAAGGCAATAAAAAAATGCACATTGTTAAGTGGGAATGGTGCCATGCTAATAAGCTCCTTGGGGGTCTTGGCTTGAAGGATCTTAAACTCCAAGGGATTTCCCTTGCCGCCAAGTGGATCTTTCACTCTTTAGATGGTAATGATCCTTGGAAGATCCTTGTTAGGAACAATATAGAAAGGGGATTCCCCAAAAATGCAAAATCTTGGAAGAATCTACCTTTTCATGATCTTATTATTGGTAACTTTCCTATTGTTGTTCAAGGATCTGTTGTCTTTAGATCCATTTGGAAAGCTTGGGATCATGTCAGGAAGTATATTACTAACACGACCTTCCATGATTATAATTAGCTATATGGTGAAAGATCCATTTGGTGGAACTTACGCTCATCTGGAAAACCTCTCGCCCTCTCCCAAGGCTGCTCTGCTAGACACTGGTCTAGTAAGCGAATCTCTCAATTGGCTGACCTCTTTGAGCAAGACAAATTAATTAGCTGGGATGATCTTAGAAGCAATTTTGATATCCCCACCTCCTAGAAGAAAACCTATAATATGATTCTCAAGGCCTCCAAGGACCTTCCTACTACTTGTCATTTGCACTCTCATAGATTTTTAAGTTGTAAATGGCCGGATGGGACCATTTTATCCAAAATCAAAGCTAAAAACATTTACAATGTGATTGGGCATACTGATGCCATCATTGAACATGTCAATTATGTTTGGTATTCCACCCTCGACGTCTGCTCTTCGAAGAAATACTTTGATATATTATGGAAGGGCCCTACTGAGCCTAAGCTAAAATGCTTCAATTGGCTTCTGATTCTTGATAGGCTCCCTATTAGAAAAGATATTTATACATCTGATTACTATAAACTGTGCAGGTTACCCGAGACTGGTAGACATATTCTTCTTGACTGCATCTTTGCTAAGGAAATTTGGCATATGTTTGGTATCACTTATCCTATGAATTTGAGTATTCTTGAAATTGTTACTGGGCATATTAATCGGCTTAAGAAAGACACTAATTTGTTCTGGAAAATCCTCTCCTCTAATATTTTATGGCAGATTTGGAAATGTAGAAACGAAGAAAGGTATCAAAACATTCCCAAAGTTCTTACTGAGTCTTTTCAAAAACTCACATACTTTAAAATCTTCTTGCAGGTTCGCACTACCATGATGATTGAAAAAGAAAAGCTCAAAAGGTTCATGAAGATGGGTTATGCCACTTTATTCATCTATGAGATGAAGGATGGATATGTTTGGAGGGAGCAAATGGAAAACTTGCAGATGTTCGAGAAGACTTGTAAAATGCTGAACTAAGAGGTTAAGGAAAACAACAACTCCAATACGGACCAAATCCTTATGCTTGCTCAAATCCAGGAGAAGAAAAACATTGTCTGGATGGAGGGATCTATGGGGTGGACTGCCTGGGTAGACACCCTTGATGATATCTTACACTAGTCTCTTGGTCTCTCCCTTTTATCTTTGTATAGGTCTTTCTGACATGTATTTTTGTGATGCTCCTGATGTGAGGCTTGGCCTCTCTTGAGCTATACATTTCGATGTAACGTTTTTGGTCTTTCTGTGACCCCCTATATATAATATAAAAATATATATATATTTTACATGTTCACTTTGTAGAGATTAAATTTTATTTTATGAGGGTAAATTTTTTTTTCTAATTGGTTAAAAAATAATTTATTAATAAATAGTTAAATAAGAAAAAATAAAACTCATTGCAATAATATTGTCTCACGACAAGTACTAAAGTATATTTGTTATTTACAAAAGTAAATTTTGAGGGTGGTACTTAGTTAGATATGAATAAAGAATGTGTGTCAACAATGACTATTTTAGTATGAGATTGGCTTATACTAAGGAAATGTGATCTCTCTACAAGATGAATTTTGGAAAGTTTACATTGATCTTGTGCTCTACTTAGGGTTAAATCTAGTGGTCTAAGTCAAATTGAACAATCATGCAATATAATTTGTCATTCACCCAATAGGTTATGTCTACTCTATTTTTTCCTAATATCTAAGGTTAGATAGTAATTTAAAATACCTTGGAAGAGTTGTCATTCAATCCCAAAGAGACAAGTTGTCCTACTTCAACCCTTGAAAAATGTATGCAAAAGTTTGAAGACACAAGGCAAGGGCCCTAGAATGATGTATGTAGATTCATTACTCTTTTTAGTGCACTAAATTAAAATGTTTCACTATTAGTTTCTCTTTGAATTATTTGGAATGAAAGAGGATGTTCAATTGTGTGTGGATGGTAAATGAATGCAGTTAAATGCATGTAAATACTAGTGCATAGCATCAAATTTTACAACATATGTTTGATCTACTTAGAGTGAAAAATAAAGGGTGACAATTGACCACTTGAATTTTGAATTTTAGAAAAGAAAGGATCAAGTTTCCAACCACTAGGTTGACCCCACAAGTGTGGAAATGACCTTAAGTAATGAAACAATCAAATCCAAGTGGCTAACAACTATATCAAGGTAGGTACATAGTTGAATGTGATAAATGTGAGGATAAGGTGAATGTATAGAAGTACATGTGTATAAAGATAAGACGAGGGATAATATCATAGGGATAAGTGTGTGTATGTGGATGGATAAAGGTTGGGAGAATGAGTTCATTTTTACATAGAATTTTATCATTTTTCAATGTGTATGTATCAAGACATTTCTTCAAAATGGACACAAAATTAAATGGGAGATGACATGGGTTTGCAAATTTCACCATTAAATTTTGCTTGCACTTTGAGGAACATGTGAATCCTATAATGATCAAGCATCTTATAGAATATAGCACTCATAGACATGAATGTAAAGTAAATATTTTGATATCAAAATATACAAAAGAGGGTCCATATAAAGTAACAAACCTACAAGGTATCATCATGTGAGTGCGCCCTTTTGTATATGCTATTTATGTGGACCTGCAAAATGAAGAAAATATGTACACTTAGTAGATTTAATCTCACAGTAAAAAATTAAGTACAAAATAGCAACTTCTAACCGTCTAAGAAAGAGGAACAATAGAAAATTATTAAAATTAAAAAAACCTATTCAAAAAATGATAATGGTGTGTTCAACATGGTAGCCATGGGATGACATGGCACATGAAGTGCAAAGAATGTCATATGATAATGCTCCATGTAGTGATGATAGTGAATCTTTATAAGACCTATCACTATCCAAGAGCTAAATATAATATTAGTGGCAATGTATGCCCCACTTTAGTTGGTTGTGTACATAGGATGCAAGGAATTGAAGGAGAGGGAAAACCATACATTAAAGTTTAATCTATACACAAGCATGTGAGCATATTATGAATTAAATACTAGCAATCGTAGCTTGGTGTACAATGGGTATGTCAAAGAGGTGAGGAAGGTCAATTAGGGAAAATTTAGGTCTATTTTTTAGAGGGGAGATAAAGATAGAAAAAGGGAGAGATAAAGGGGGGGAAAGCAAGAGAGGGGGAGGGGGTTAATGAGATAAAGATAGAGAGGAAAAAATAGATAGAGATGGGTATGGAGAAGGAAAACCATATGAAGAGGAGAGAGAGAGAGAAATAAAAAGAGGGGAGAGAGGGACAAATAGAGGTGGAAGAGACAAATATGTAGAGGGAGAGAATGAGAGAGGGAGAGATAGATAAAGATAAATATAGGAAGTCATATACAAAGAGAGGTAGAGAGGGAGAGATATAGGGGTAGAGAGAGATGGAGAGATAATGATATAGACAAAGGGAGAGATGGAGGAAATATGGAGAGATAAAGATAAAGAGGCAAAGAGATATAGATATAGAAGTCTACGAAAAGGGAGAGAGAGGGGGAGAGAGACAGATAGATAGAGAAGGAAAAATTGTAGAGATACAGGGGGAGAGAGGAAGATAGATGTAGAGATGAAGATAGAGGAAGAGAGGAAGAGGGGGGAAATAGATATAGAGGTAGAGATAGAGAGATAGAGAGGGGGATAGGGAGGGAGGGAGGGAGGAAGAAAGAGATAGGAGAGATAGAGAGGGGGAGGGATTGAAAGGGAGAGAGAGAGAGAGAGAGAGAGGAGGGGGGGGAGAGGGAGAGAGATAGGTAGGTGTAGTCATAGATGGAGGGTCCAGAAAGGATTGGCCAACCATGCAGCTTTGAGTTCAACATGGCAGAAATAACACAAGAAATGCTCAATAAATATGAATAATCATTGATTCAACAACTTACACTCTCACATGCATCATATACCTTATATGTTGGATAACTAGGGCTCACAAGCCTATTGCAAAGGTATTACAAATATTACACTTGGCACAATGCCTTATTGCATTCCACAGCCTGGAAGGTTGGATCGAATTGCGAACTACTATTAATGATCTACTCGATTAACTAATTGAACTAATTTATAAGTGATTACAAAGGATCTTAAATATGAATCTCTAGCTCCAATTATGATTTGTGTTGGCCTCAAGGGTTTATGAACCCTAATGCAAGATCAAACGTGTAGGTCGGCCTCAAAAATGAAAAGATGTCCCCTTGATAAATGAAATAAATTATGGATCTTCAAGAATATTCCCCCTAGAACCAAAATACTTGTATGATGCTCCATTAAGCCCTACATGCTTTGGAATAGGTGTGCACGACAACTCTAGACCAAGTCAGCCCCAAATGCTCTGATTGAGAAATGATAGTGAATTCTGAGAGCAATAACTTTCTACAAAAAAATGCAAATCTCTTGAAATCTAGATACATTGTAGATGACCTCGTGTAGAACCAATATCCTACTCCATGAGCTAAGAAATGAAAATATGGTAAAACATTGAAGAAACTACTAAGATAGCTATAAACTAAATTGCAAGAAAATAAATGTTTTTGGTTGATACAGGATTGCTTTACAACTAGGGATGCTCTTGCATCAAACACCCAAGGTTGGAAGAAAAGTGAATCCCTCACTTTCCAAGGGCTAGAGGAAAACCAACGTGGTCCACCTCGGCCTGAGAAATCCATGATGAATCCTCCACTGGTCTATCTTTCCACTTTACCAAGTACTCCTTGTACTACTTGTTCCTAGTGCTCCTTCCAATTCTAGTATCCAAGATCTACTCAATCTGCTCTAGTGGTTGATATGGTAACTACTCTTCCAATCTAACTTCCTTGTTACTACCACTTGACTGTATACTCATAGATGTTTGAAACATTGATAATAGGTGTGTTAGAATTGGCTATGGATAGCCTACCAAGATCTTGAGGCCAAACGAAAAGCACAAAGAGAGAATATGAATATGACAAGAATAAACTATATTCTTGTCAATTATAAAAATATGATTCAATGTTGTGTACAATGTATGAGAGACCCCTTGGTTATATAGCCAAGGTGGGATACAAGATAACATAAGATTATGACAAGTGTCTTAATCTTATGATATGAGACAACATAACACATCTACATAGGTCACATGTGTTACAAGTCAAAAGATAAGATAAAAACTAATTACAACTAACACCTTCTAGGAAGATTTCTAAGACCTAAGTAAAATTAACATGTAAATAAGTCCCCTAGTAATGAATTAACTAGGTTCAAGACTTTATCTACACCAACACCCCCCTTCAGTGCAACTTAGGGAGTAGCAAATTATTATGCAAATGGCACAAAGATGCAAAAATGGGTCCCAACTACTAGGCCATGTTAGGTACCCATGTAAAAATTCAAATGAAATCTCTCACAAATGAAGAAAAGGAGAAAAACCAGTGGGATAAAACTCCTCCCCAAAAGAGAGATGAAATACAAAAAATAAATGCTCTCAATGATGCATGAGAAGGCCAAAACCCCATGTGAAGAAAAAGACCACCGCATAAGAGAGAAAAAGACAAAAGACAAGGCAGCCCCCCCTCAATGTTGAGTCTCCTACAATGATGGTAGAAGCTTGACATTAAATGATGAAGATGATCTAGTAGCGTCAAACAATGTTCCTCCTCTTAGGAAGAAACAAAACCAAGAATGTATGCAAGAGTTCTTCCCATTCTTGAAAGGAAGGTGAAAGAAGATGGATGATGTATGATGTCTCTGAAGCATGCTTAAGTGTCTTCATGTTGATGTCAAAAGCTGACACACTCCAAATAGGAATTCTAGGCCACATTGTTGAAGAGGACAATATAGAATCTAGTAGAGATGAATGTAGAACATGATCCAAAGAGAAAGATATCCCCTCTGAAGACAAAGAAGCCTCCTCCAAATGTTGTCCAAAAGTATCCATAGTCGCATCAAACTACAAAGAATGCTCATGTAGAGAATGAACAAGAGGTTGAAAGTGTTCCCTCGTAACAACTGAAGAAGGATTCTCCATCAAGAGAAGATGAATGTCATCAATGGTGTCTCCCAAATCTATAATATGAGACCCTACAAACAAGTCTAAAATACATGTCAAGAAGCCATCACAAGTAGTCAAATCTAAAAGAAAATGAATATCCTACTACATTGAATCAGAAGAAGCCATATCTGTAGCAATACAAGCATCATCAACTATAATAGTAGATGGAGGAGATGAAATGCATGACTCAAGAACTAGATCTGATGTGAGAACTCCCAAGTTCAAGAAGCCAAATTTCTCCTTTGAATCATGATTCATACTTGAAGTGTGATCAATAACTAAAGGAAAAATGTCACCATTAGAAGCAAAATTTGCAAAGGTATACAACTAAAATGAATGATCAACCATCCCTGTAGCAATAATCTCTCTACTCTCCAAGTCTCTAATGATGACTAAATTAGGTGTGAACTCCATAGTCCTCCCATCTCCACCATGTGTAATTTGATATATGGAAAGAAGATTGTTCATCAAATGAGGAACACTCAAAACATCCTTGAAAGTGTTGTCCCCAAAACTAATAGATCCCTTCCCAATTACACTCATGTATGTATTGTTTCCCATCAAGATTGGAGACATAGTACAAGGCTCAAAAGAAGAGAATATAGACTACAAAGATGCCATATGATGAGATGCTCCTAAATCTAGAAGCCATCTCCCTGATCCATGGCTTGAAAAAGCATAAAGAGCATATCCTTTAGTTCCTAATGTAGAAGCTTGACCTTTGTCCTTTTTAGACTTTTTTGAAGAAGGAGGAGGAGGTGTTTCAAAAATTCTAGAAGGAAAATCAATGCGATTCTTTTCAAGAAGATGTTTCAACTCATCAATATCCTTCTTATAACAATAGTGTTCTTCATGTCCATCCTTGCAATATGCACAAGTTTTCTTCTCCTTCTTAGATGAATTCTCTTTAGAAGAGGATTTTTTCTTTGCTTGATCCAGGAATGTTGAGTATTCTTTGCTTTCTTCTATTTATCTAATTTTGATTATTTCACTAGACTAACCAACAATGCTTGAGATTTAGAAGTTTTAATGAAACCCATTAAGATAAGCTTTTGTTGCTCATATATCAACATCTCAGAAAATGATGCAAATGAAGGTGTAGTATAAATGAAAGAAGCATAATCAAGACCAAGTTTTTTCATTGTATTGTAGACCAACTGAATGTCCTTATCAATTCCACATGCTTTACATTGTTCTCTTAGATCATTAACCTTAGTGATGTAGTCTTGGATATTGTCAAGGTTCTTAGGATCAAGGCTCATCAGTTCATTATCAATTTGACATCATCTTACTTCATATGTAGTACCATACAATTTTTTCAATTTGTCCCAAGCTTCATGAGAATTTTTACATGATTCAATTTGAAACAACAAATCTTGAGAAACTAGTCTATAGAGACATTCAAGAGCTTTGGTATGTTCAATCATCAATTTTATCTTTTTATTTGAATTTGTAGGTTCAGGTACCTTGTTTTCAACATATAGAGAGTGACGTTCAATCATTAAAATACTCCATGCATTTTGATGCCATGTTGAATAATTATATGATGTGATCCAAGGAACCTTAGAATGATCCATGACAATGAGAGCACAAACAAATAGATCAAAAAAATGCACCAAGAGACCCCCCAAATCACTCAATCAAGAAACCCCCCATCATATATGATTTGGAACTTTATATTTAGTGCAATTATAGTTGCTAGATGCCAAAAACAACAAGCTATACTTGATCTTAGTGCTTATAGATTCCAAAATAGGCCACAAAATCAAGTACAATTTTTGGTACAGAATGAGATCAATCTAATCATACCACTAAAAAATACACAAAAAATTATGCATTTTCAAAAAAAATACACCAAAAAATGTTACCATAGGAGCAAGATATGAGCTTGTGAAGTTCTCAAAATGAGGAAGAAGCAACAACACCTATGAGAATCAGTGACTTTGAGCATTTATGGCGACCTGGGGGTCATGCGGCTCCCTGGGTAATTTTTTTTGCCTTGGCAAAAAAATTCTTAGATTTGGATGATTTGGTAGTCAATCTTAGGGTTTTTGGCTCATCTGGACACGATGGAAGGGTTGGATTTGATCCATAATACTCAAAAAAATGTAGCTACCTTTATGGATCTGGTAACCAATCTTTAGCTTCAAACCCTCATAGATTTGGCCTCATATGTCTGATTTGGACTAAAAAAGGAAAAAATGATTATCTCTAACCTTTTGAACTCAATGGCGAGCTCAGATTTGCACCAACAAGGTCCAACTTGAACCTACAATAAAGAGCCATAAACAGGAATCCCCCAAAATTTGGTATTTCTATCAAATTTTTTTTATTCTCCATATCATACAATGCAAGAGAAGAGCATGCTCAACTTTTCAAGATTTACCAAGATAAAAATGGATAACAAAAGGCACCCAACCTGCTCTAATACCATGTTAGAATTGGCTATGAAGATATCCTACTAAGATCTTCAGGCCAAAGGGAAAGCACAAAGAGAGAATATGAATATGACAAGAATAAACTGTATTCTTATCAATTATGCAAATATGATTCAATGTTGTGTACAATGTATGAGAGACCCCTTGGTTATATAGCCAAGGTGAGATACAAGATAACATAATATTATGACAGGTGTCTTAATCTTATGATATGAGATAACTTATCACATCTACCTAGGTCACATGTGTTACAAGTCAAAAGGTAAGATAACAAATAATGACAACTAACACCTTCTAGAAATATTCCTAAGACCTAAGTAAAATTAACATGTAAATAAGTCCCCTAAGTCCCCTAGTAATGAATTAACTAGGTAAAAGACATTATTTACACCAACAAGGTGAAATACCAAGTGTTTTCGGTAACTCCACTTCAAATGCATTTCCTAAACCAATTTTTTTGGGAATCTTACATGGTCCAAACTTTCTCATCTTCAACTTATTATATGTTTCTACTGGAAACTTTTCCTTCCTGAGATATACCATAACTTTATCTCCAACAATAAATTCCTTTTTGTCTCCTCTTCTTATCTTCCTTCTCCTTATACTTACTATTCATGTCATCCAAGTGTTTTGGACCGAGTATGCAATGTTTCCATGAATCCTTGAAACTCTTCTTGTTTTTGCTTCCTCTTATCCTCCATACCGATATCTCTTAGCTTTGCAACTCCTTTGGTGTTAGAATTAGGTGTTGTACACCTTGCATAATGTTTGTAATGTTTTATTTATTTATTATGTGTGTGGTGCACCTAGGGGTTTTCTAGGTGAACGTGCATCACAAGGAGTTATAATGTTGGGGCCACTTTGTTGTATGTAACATTGGGACATAATTGTAAAATGTAATTATTTAATATTGGGGAATAATAATAAAATAATAAAGTACCCAATATTAAATGTGGGGTCACATGATGTTGTATGGTTTTGGGCACATGGTTTATGTAATACCACTTGGTGGTTTTGTGGGAGCTTGTTTCTATAAAAGCAACCACAAGGGTAGTTGTTTAGGGTTGACAGCTTTGTTGCGTGTTAAGCAGTTGAGCTTGTGTATGTGTGAGGGTTTGAAGCATGGCATAGGATGTGTGGATTCATGCTTGGTCACATGGAATGCATGGATAGCTTGTGCTTCAGAAGTGTTCATGGAGTCTCTGCAGATGTATTGTAATGGGTTTTCATTGCTGAATAATACATGGAGTGTGGATGCTTTTGGAGGCTAGGTTTTTTCCCTCTTGAGGGTTTTCCCAGGGTATATCTTGTGTCATATTTGATGGGTATGTTGTCTATTCTCTTGCATATTGATGTTGAGTACTTTACTTGCATGTTTCAGATTTAGTTATGTAGAAATTGTCATTTCATGGTCAGATAGTTTATTATATTCGGGATGTTTCATCACAATCTCAAATGGTGTATTCCCTGTACTTTAGTTTACCAAATTATTGTATGCAAACTCTACCTGTGGTAGAACTTGTAACTGAGGATTTGTTTTAGGATTAGATTCAATGTTAGCAAATCAATGAAGACAATAAACCCAAAGCAATTACAAAATACAATGGAAGTAAACAAAAGAACGATTATACCAGAAAACTGTCGAGACCTCCATGATTCACTTTTGTAACACCTTCTAGCTTGTTGGTTGATGTGTTGCCCTCAAATTCATCATGCGGGCAATTTGAAATAAAAGTCTAAGTCCTACACCAAGCTTTGAAGGATTTGATCAATGCCTAAATGCCTAAGACAATATGAGTGAAATGCCTATGCCTAAATATGCCAAGACTAAATGAAGTAAGATGGCAAATGTTGTGATGTCTAATGTCTAAAATCCAATGCCTCCTTATGTCTAAAAATGAGAGGAAAATGGCATTCTATAGAAAATGCCATTTTAAATGGACGGATGAGATTGAATGCCAATAAGATGTCTTAATCAATGGCCAAGATTGAATGTTGTAGCATGGAATAGGGTTAGGTCAAAATTAGGGCAATGACAAGAAATGAAGGGCTAAGATTGAATTATAAAATAATTCAATCAAGGGCTAAAATTAAATGAGATATCAAGAGATAAGATTTGATGTGGAAGATAAGATTGGCACAGACAAAGAGGTGATAGGAGAAATTAAATACTAAAAAATATTTAATTTAGGTGGCAAATGAATAATTAAATAATAAAGATATTATTTAATTATAGAGGAATGTGATTAAATGAATCATTTTTGAATTAAATAATAATTTAATTCAAATTCAAGAGGGATCAAATTAAATAAAATAAAATTCTATTTAATTTATGAGAGAAAAGACGAATAATTAAATAATTATTTAATTATTTAATTATAGTGGAAGGTGGATAAAAAATTAAATAAATAAGAATTTACTTAATTTTAGAAAGAAGACTTAATTAGAAACGTAATTAAATAAATAAAATTTATTTAATTAATCAAGGAGGAATAAAGATAGAAATGAATTAATTAAATTATTAAAATTATTTAATTAATAGAAGAATTATGACTTTAGAAAATAATTAAATAATTAAAATTATTTAATTATGAAGAATGAAAGGGGAAATGATGGAGAATTTAGAGATCGCAAGCCTAGGGCAATTTTTAGTGTCTACATTTTTCCCATCTTTGTCATAATGTAGCATGTCACATTGTGACAAAGAAAATAAGTCAAAAATATGCCCCAGTGCAAAATAAGATGAGGAGGGTGACGAGGAGGGTTACAGTATGCCCCCTCGAGAGGAAAGATGGGTTCCAAGAACATGGGTGTGCTCTCGAAATGGACGAGAAGACTAGAATATGAAGAGACAAAGGAATGTTAGTGCAAAAGATATGGATGATGAAGATGCAAGACTAGATGAAAAAATCCTTCAAAACTTGCAGTAGGACTTTAATATTTATTGCTCTTAATCATCATTGGGTGGTAAAAATGACACAAATGGACAACAAACACCATGATATGACATAGACCAAGGTGTGCAAGGTCATACACTTGAAAAACAGACAGTCACAGACAAGGATGATAATGACTCATACTAAGAGCGTGATTGCCCCAATCTTTTTGCCATAATCAACCACAAGCAGAAAAAGACAAAGACAAATCATGAAACGTCGTTGCTTCTCTAAATCCTGTTTCTAGGACATCCTTGAGAAACTAGCAACATGATTGAAAAAATATACAAATAAAGTCCTTATCATGATACGTTGCTATTTTTATAAATCCCAGAATCAGGACCTCGCGAAGAAACTAGTAGTCATGCATGTCAATCGTCATGATACGTCCTTGATTCTCTAAATCTTGTTAGTGAGATCTCGTTGAAAAACTAGTAACATGCTAAAAGCCAACAGACAAATGTCTAATGTTTTTCAAGTGTGTCCAGATATCTATTGTTCTGATGTGATAATAATGAGACGCCAGAGTGTCAAAGCTTTGATGATGCCCAGATGACCAATGTCGAGAATTGTCAAATTTAGGAAGGACACATCCTGAATAAAGTTGATGTCAAGAGGATTGATTCCCTAATTGTCAAGGGGGATCCCTCCAAATATCATGTGACAGTGATAATGACGATGCCTAGGAAGGACACATCCTAAGGCATAAATGATGGAGTTGGTTCTTTAGAAGGACACATCTGAAGAATACCGATGTCAAGAGGAGTGATCCTTAAATGTCAGGAGGATCCCTCAAAATGTTGAATGACAGTGACGATGCCTAGGAAGGACACATCCTAAGGCATGAATGACAGAGGTTATCTTTCAGAAGGACACATATGAAAGGTAACCAAGAGCTAACAGTTTGAAAAGGTTATGATCATATGACTTGTTTGGACTGAGTTTGACTTGTGTTTGACTATATGTCGATATTGTCATGATGATATGATTAACATGCTGATGAAATTGTCATATTGAAATAACCGGGTGCTATGAATTATTTTTAGGAGTTTACCCATTAGGGAATGATTCACTTTGTCTTGAAGATATTTTGATGTGTGTGCTAGTGTAGTGCCATGAACCCTAATGGACTGACCTAGTGTAGCCTTGGGGGCTCATTGATAGATGGCCTTACCTACGTCATACACTCAAAGACCTCATAGTTCGACACGACCAATGATTTTGTCTTGATGTCCAAAGATTGTGTCATGATTTTATTTGGAAAAACCTAAAAAGACTGACCTAATGTCTCGGGGACTCAAATGTGAGTCTTGCCTACGTAGCAAATGCGGAGAGACAATGTAGTTTAGACAATGACATGGAATGATTGACATGACTGACTTTGACTCCATTTTTATGATTTTGACATTGATTTGGATTTTTTTGTGTTTTTCTTCATAACATTTTATGATGTTTTTATCTTTTTTCAGGATAGTTTATGATGTTTTGTCTTTTCAAGGACTTTTGTGATGTTTTGTCTTTTTTCGTGACTTTTTCCTATGTTTTGGTCTTTTGTTTTTGTATGATATTTTTGGATTTTGATGTTTAAGAGGATCATGACAAATGCATATGATTGATGCCTACACATGAGAATCCAAGGACAAACATGATTGTGCCCCTAGTCAAGCTGAATACCAATTGACAGGTGATGACAACATTGTTTGATGTGGGAAGGATGCATCCCAAAAAAATGTGAGGATGATGACGATAATGTGACAAAAGTATGGAGGTCTACAGCTAGGCTAGGAACATAGTCAAGTAAAATTTTGGATAATGTGCTTGTATGGATTAGGATTCATTGCATTTGGAATGACTTGGTTAGGGACTAGATGGGATGATGAAATATCCTTAGACCGTTTGACAAGGGAAAGCCAAGATAGGTGACAGACATGAAAGGATAGGGGTGGCCTTGGTAAAAGATGGGAAACATGAGACTAATGGAATTGTCATATGATTTTCAGGGACTATGTCGTATAAGGACAATAAGACTATGAAACTCAATGACATGATGTTTCGTGAATCGTGTATGACCGAAGGATAGACATGCTAAGAGTTTTCCCAAAGCATGATTTATGTGTGCTAGTTTTATGTCAAAACCAAGGTAAGTGGGAAAATGGATGGAAAGGGTCGATGCCAATGTCAAGAGGAAGGAATGGGAAATGAGACGACTTGCCCCCAAGTATAAAATTCTAGATAGACAATTTATTTTACACATGACACCTGTTTGCCAAGTTTTCATCATGATACTTATCCAGGGTGCCTATTTTCCAGGTTTTCACCGTAGGGACAAAATTCTTTTTCTCTCTTTACTATTATTTTCTTGACTTTTTGATTTTTTTGAAAAGTCACCTAAGGACGATGTTTGCTAGCTGTCATCGCAGGACGTATGTTTCTTTACATTTTTCAATTTTTTTGTATTTCTGATTTTGTGGATAGCTTGGATGCTTTAGATGACCATTGACTATTTTGAATCCACTAACGCTATCAATGTAGAGACTGGTGCCATGATATGCCAATAATGACCTTGTCGATCATAACACTTGCATACAATTGATCGATGTCATTGTGGTCCTTTCTGATACTAGAGTTGGCCTTATTAGAATACACACATTGTGATAGAGTGCCATGAGAATCCTTGCGGTAAAGAGTTGCTGCCAAGATGTGACAGATTTGTGACGTGGGATCATTGGACTTTAGACAATATGTAGGGTTATCACGAATGATGGTAGACGTGGAAAGATTGATTGGACGTTTGGATGAATGAATTTTTATTTTCCAAACTTGGTATGGTGAATGAAAGATTTTGGAGGGATGGCATTTGGAACCAACACCTTTAGATGCCTTGCTTGATGACCGTTTTGAAGGAGGTGGACATTTGTTGTATGTGGGAGTCCTCTTGTCTTGGGGCTCCACATTGTAATTAACTTTTCCTTTTGACATATTTTCTTTGCTTGATCCACTTTTCTTTGGGATCAATTTTAATTTCATTTGTCCACTTGTCTTTTTGTCTGATTCGATGGCCTTTGACATTTGATTTTTATTTTTTGATTTGTATATATTTTTTCTTTGTTGGTTCCAAAGGGAAGGTTTATTTATGATGGAATGACGGTTCATGGTGTGGGTGGAAGGAGTGTTGGCAACAATCTTATGACAATGATTTCTCATGGACTCCATTTTGACGTTTGTATTTGACAAAGTTGCCCCTAGTATTGAGGAGGTACCACTAACATCGTTTGATTTACTAATTGAGGAATAGCCAAGACCTCGATGTCCGTAATTTCCTAAAGTCAGCATTGGTTCTAGAATGCCTTGTTTGTGTGCCTTAGTCCTTTTTCTTGATATTGCATGCTTTGACAGATTCTATCGGCGATGGGGTATTTGTTGTTGTGAAAGCAAGATGCTAACCCACTAGGTATGTGGATGCTATCACTTGTAATATTTTCTGCCCTCAAGAAAGCTCCGCTTTGACAAAGATAGATGACCCTAATTGATAAAGTGTCTTAGGGGCTTCATTGTCTTGTTAGACATATTCCTGACTGATATTTTTGGTCTGCTCTTGTGACATTTCAGGTTTAGATGATTGTATTGGTGCTTCCAAGTCGATGTCGAAGCCATCATTATGGTCAATGTCATAGAGTCCAATAAATTCAGCTATAGCTTGATCATTTTCAAATATGTCCATATTGGAATACTCTTGTGCTTGAGGAATATTGTCTATGTGTGTCATGGAGGCAAGTGTCTCATTTTGGAAAGTGTTAATAGTTGAGGCCTGTATAGGGTTGGAAAGTGTTTGATCATGAATGGCGTAAAGGTCAAGGAGGGATTGTTTTGGATTTCTTGGTCAATGGTAGGGTCTTGGTCCAAGATGGGGTTGTCATGGATTTGAATTTCTTCGTCAATGGTAGGGTCTTGGTCAAAGATGGGGTTGTCAAAAATAGGGTAATGGGATGGACTACCTTGCTCTTGACATGAGGGTGACGTTATAATGTCATGCTTTGGGCTTTCATTTTGACATGTATCCTCAAGTTTATTAAATGGGATTTGACTTTGGAGCAAATGACAAAATTTTCATGACTAGATGTATTCTGTGAGGAGATGACTTGAAAAGGATTAATGAATGATGGACTAGGATAGGATGTGGGTACTTGGACTGGACTAGTATGTGAAGGACTAGAATATGGCATGGGTACTTGCATTGGACTAGTATGTGAAGGACAAGGGTATGACGTGGAGAGTTGGACCGGATATGACATGGAGTCTTCGACTGGATTGGTGTAGGTTTGATTGAAATAGGACATGGAGACTTGGACTGGATCAGTATGGTATGATGTGGGGACTTGACATGAGTTGGTAGATGGTTGATAAGGGATGAAGACTTGGACATGATTAATAGGTGAAGGACTAGCATATGACGTGGAGGTTTGGAATGGACTAGTTGATAGTTGGCTTCCCTTGTCAAGGTTAGGATAAGGGTGATAACTAGATGTTTGTTGTGAATTACTGGTAGGATTTATGTCAAATCCTTGTGGTAACTTAGCCCCTTGGTCCAAAAGCATGGCTAGATACCTTTGAGGGTCGCGTAAGACTAAGTTTTCTACAAAGGAGACTATATCAGGATTTTACGATGTAGCTTCTAAGTCTTCTCCATATACTCGTCCATTTTGGTCTCTTTGTATGAATGGTTTAGAAGATTTTTGTGATGAAGATGGCATGTTCATGGAAGATTGCATGTTCATGTTGTGAAATGGGTCAGAAAAAGTCCAATGTTGATTTGTGTCATAAGTGTTATTATCAATGTTGGGATTGAAATCTTGTCCAAAGTTTTCCATTTGTCCTCTTTGTCTCTTAAGCCTAGTCTCAACAATAAAAAGGGATTTTTCAGATAAGGATGATGAGAATGATGACTAAATGTGAGGATTATGACAACCTATGTTTTTTGGATTTTTGATAAGGATGAAAATGCAAGACTATGTTTCCTAAAATGTCGACTAGGATGACTAGGTGATGATAACATTTGTAAGATGACAAGGTGATCAAAGCCAAAGTGTCAAATGTGGACTAAGATGATAATGTTGATAAAGGAATAAAATGATTAATGCAAATTCTAGGTTCAAAATGAGGACTAAGATGAACAATGCAAAGTCTAAGGTCAAAATGAGAATTGAGATTGTTTTTTGATGTTTTGTTGAAAAGTCTGAGTTGTCTAAGATCGATAGTTTGAGTCTAGATTTGTGAATGTTGTGCATATTGTTTGAAAATATAGAAAGCACTTGACCAACACAATGTTTTGAATGTAAGCAAGCGCACATAAGACAAGTACAATCCTAGGTTAGGCCAAGACAATATTCGCTAGATTCCATGTGGGTTTCCCCAACCACATATAAATAGCATGTGAATTCAGAAGCTTGGCTGCACGGGCTCCCCCTTATAGTGCACTCTCTTCTCAGGCCAACCAAGCTTCCAACCCCCATGAAACTCCCATGGCAGATTGACACTCACTACTGCATCGCGGAAAGTGTGGATGCCTTCACACTGACCGAAAGGCGCTAGCAAATAGAAGGTTTTTGGCTTACTACACAAAGGTGTTTACTTTGGGACCCCCATCTCGAGTGGAGGGCTACATGGGGGCAGAGATTAATCACCATTTGTGGGTGGCACTCTAGCCTGAAGAGGTTAAGCTCAATAGGGTTTATGGGAGTACTACTCTGTCTGTATGACACATCCACACTCGTAATCTTAGGTTTTCCCTTAAGATTCACATTTATATACCGGTCAGGGGTAGCTTGGCTTTAGCTCCATTGTCGGTTTGAGTTGCGTTGGGGTGATGAAATCCCTAGGTAGGCCCAATTTCTAGAGTTAGTAACCGTTTCTCTTACACCCAGGATCACACAAATGCACTAGGGGATAGGATACTTTGATATACCAAATCATGAGGGTAATAACACATAAAAATGGGTCTGGTTTTTTGATCACTGAGTTTTCACAAGGTGAGAGCATACTTACCTACCATTTTGCAAACACAATCAAAAACTTGCAAACAAAATTCATTCTAGAGCACCAAAGGAAATGTTCCTAAATTAAAAAAAATGCAAACAAGTGGTTTGAGAGATAAATCTTCAACAAACGTAGCTGCAAAACCACATGTCAGTAGTTTGAATATATATCTTTGACTATCGATCTGCAAAAATAGTTAGATGCGCCATTTTTTTCCACTTGATCCAATGTGTCCTTTGAAGTGTTTATTTTCTACACATGCACAAAACCAACAACAAACCCTAACAAGATAATTGATCACTACTATTAGAGGGTTAGCTAGTCAAGACAAATCTGATTTTTAGAAACTTTTTTGATAGTAAAATGAAAAATACAGAGAATAACACGCCTAAAATCCTGAAATTTCTAAAATGCAATAAATCAAAAATTTGTTGTTTTACACTAAATTAATTTTTTTTATGAACAAAAATTATAAAAAATACGGAAAACAACTCCAAAAATTCTATTTTTGATTGAGTCATCCGACATCATCCCAAATCTGTAAAAAAAATTTTGTGATCAGATCTACAACCGTACGTGAGATATAAGCAAATAATTTTGAAACCCTAATTTTAAAAGATCTATTATTTGACTAATAATTTCACATCCAAATTTAAAAGATAAAGAACAAAACCCTATTAAAATTTAGAGATATTTCCAGAAATGTAAACATACCTAATTTTTTTTATAATTTTCTCTCAAAATTAATTTTTCATGAAAAACAACAAAAAAATTATAAAAAAATAAAAACTAATCCAAAAAATATGATTTTTGGAATGAAAGCACCTGATGTTGTCCCCAATCTATAGAAAAAAAATTTGTGAGAAAATACATAGCCGTTTGAAAGTTATGGTTGAATCTTTGGAAACTAGGGCTTTATCCACAATGATGTCAAACCTGCAACAAAAAGCAAACAAAACCTGCAACAAAGAAACCAACTCCAAGATTTCTCAAAATGTGTTAAAATATGTCAGGTTCACCAATGTAACTGAGGGTTTGTTTTAGGATTAGATTCAATGTTAGCAAATCAATGAAGACAATAAACCCAAAGCAATTACAAAATACAATGGAAGTAAACAAAAGAACGATTATACCAGAAAACCGCCGAGACCTCCATGATTCACTTTTGTAACACCTTCTAGCTTGTTGGTTGATGTGTTGCCCTCAGATTCATCATGCGAGTAATCTGAATAAAAGTCTAAGTCCTACACCAAGCTTTGAAGGATTTGATCAATGCCTAAATGCCTAAGACAATATGAGTGAAATGCCTATGCCTAAATATGCCAAGGCTAAATGAAGTAAGATGACAAATGCTGCGATGTCTAATGTCTAAAATCCAATGCCTCCTTATGTCTAAAAATGAGAGGAAAATGGAATTTTATAATGGATGGATGAGATTGAATGCCAATAAGATGTCTTAATCAATGGCCAAGATTGAATGTTGTAGCATGGAATAGGGTTAGGTCAAAATTAGGGCAATGACAAGAAATGAAGGGCTAAGATTGAATTATAAAATAATTCAATCAAGGGCTAAAATTAAATGAGATGTCAAGAGATAAGATTTGATGTGGAAGATAAGATTGGCACAGACAAATAGGTGATAGGAGAAATTAAATACTCAAAAATATTTAATTTAGGTGGCAAATGAATAATTAAATAATAAAGATATTATTTACTTATAGAGGAATGTGACAAAAGGAATCATTTTGAATTAAATAATAATTTAATTCAAAATTCAAGAGAGTGGACCAAATTAAATAAATAAAATTTATTTAATTTATGAGAGAAAAGGCTAATGAATAATTAAATAATTATTTAATTATTTAATTATAGTTGAAGGTTGACAAAAATTAAATAAATAAGAATTTACTTAATTTTAGAAAGAAGACTTAATTAGTGACGTAATTAAATAAATAAAATTTATTTAATTAATTAGGGAGGAATAAAGATAGAAAATGAATTAATTAAATAATTAAAATTATTTAATTAATAGAATAATTACGACTTTAGAAAATAATTAAATAATTAAAAATTATTTAATTATGAAGAATGAAAGGGGAAATGATGGAGAATTTAGAGATCGCAAGCCTAGGGAAATTTTTAGTGTCTACAAAACTATATCCCAATTTCCTTCTTTATCTCCAACCAAACATCTCAACAAGTTACCCAAACTTTTGTTCACTACCTCTATTTTTCCATCTATTTGTGGGTGATATGTTGAATTGAACTTTAGATCTATCTTCATCTTCTTCTACAATGTCCTCCAGAAGTATCTAATGAACTTGGTGCCTATCTGAAACTATGCTCTTTGGTAATCCATGCAATCTCACAATCTCCTTGAAAAATAGGCCAACAACATGCACAACATCATTGGTCTTCTTGCAAGGAATAAAATGTACCATCTTAGAAAATATGTCCACTACTACTATTATAAAATCATATCCTCTATGTGTTCTTGGTAATCCCAATATGAAATCCATACTTATATCTTCCCAAGGTCTCTTTGGCATATCAAAGGTTTATACAATCCAGTATTCTATCTACTCCCTTTTGCTACTTGACAAATTCTACAACTTTGAACTTACTTCTTGACATCCTTCTAAATTTGTGGCCAAAAATAGTGTTCATTCACCAAAGCTACTGTCTTATTCACTCCAAAATGTCCTTCTTGTCCTCCACTATGTTTCTGCTTAGTTAGAGTCTCCCTCATTAAACTCCTTGGAATACACAACTAATTTCCTTTGGACAACATATCTTCATAAATGAAATTGTAGTGTAGAAAAATGTATCCCTATACATTTTCTCACTTGTTTGGTCCCTCCTAATTTAAAATAGACTTAACAATGCCTTACTTTAGTGTTATAAAGTGTATCCCTTTACACTTTCACACTTATTTAGGGCTCCCTTAATCATTTGAGCTTAATTATGCCTTAGTCAGCCCTATAATTTATTTTCAAGCCCATTTAATTATATTTTCGAAAGGGAAACCCAACATTTATTAATGCCTATACATAACACTTTACATTGAGCAATGTGTGTCCTAGGTTATAGACCTAGGACCTATTCGCCCATGGGCGAATGGGTCCTCCCTAAACCTTAGGACCTAAATTTATATTATGTTTTTGGCGGTATTTTAACATATTCAAATTTGTAATTCAATGTTAGCTTGTGATATTTGAATTTTGAGAAATTAAGGATACATACCTGAAAATTCAAGGTTATTTCACTAAGTTTCACCTAGCAATTTTTTATCTAAGCAACATAGCAATTCTATGAAATTTCAAGAGAAATTAAGGGCATTCAAGAGGATATTTATCAGAGTTTCATTACAACACTCAAGATCCAATCATCATTTCAAAGTTCTCTTGCATCATGCATGTTTTTGGAGCTAACATTATGATGTAGGTTTCATGATCAAATCAAGTAATCAAGGCACTATTTGAAGCAAAATTCAAAAATCAAGATCTACATCCCTTGAATCCATTTCATGCAAGTTGTAGACATCCTAAGATCTCCATTATCAAGGTTTTTTTCAGGGGTTTGTTGAGTGGTAACATAGCTTTTTTCATTCTTCATTCCCTCTTTCATGTTTTTATTCATTTCAAGGTTTGATTACCAAAACAAGGTTTGACTAAGGCAAACCCCCATTCACCAAAAACAACCAATTTTTCCCTCTTATCTTGTGTTTGGAGATTTAGGTGGAAGAAAGCTTGAAGACCTCTTGAAGATGAAATTTGAAGAAGTTGTCAAAATTGTTGTCATCTCATGAAAACTCACCTACAAAAGTTATTTTTGACATTCCAACACTGCCACCTGGACAAATTGGAAGCTTCAGATATGTTTCAGAGGCTCCTGAGAGTTGTAGGAAAACCCAAACACTAGACCCATTCGCCCATGGGAAAATGAGTCCTAGTCAGCCTTTGAAAATTCACTTTTGGTGACTGGTGAACAAATTTCTACCCTTCTTAGATCTACAATTCAATTTTTGGTTCTGCTTATTTTGAGTTTAATATTGTTGTTTCAAGTTCAATTTGGTATAATTGGGTTAATTTTCTATTTTTATTTTTTCTCCCAAAAGTTCCTGGTGAACCTGACCCTCGTCCTTCAACACAAAAAGGAAATTTGTAGATTCTCACTTAGGTTTGATTCACCTAAGGGTTGTCAATTATTTCTTTGTGCTCGGATCTCATTTCCTAATGAAATAGCGGAAAATAGGTCCCCTAAGTGGTTCATCAATCCATTTTGGTGAGCCCACCTATTTTTAAACATTTTAGAAATAATCCAACCACTAACTCATATTTTCCACTACTAGTTCCTTACATGCACTCCATGCTTCAACAAAATCTGGATCATTCTCGTACACATGCTTCAGTTCTTCAAATCCTAATACTTCTACCTTCATTCTTGTTAGAAAATTCCTTCTAATCAATGCATCTACAACTTTATTTGACTTGCTAGTCCTATGCTTCAACACAAATGTATAGCTCTACAAGAAATTAACCCATCTCATATGTCTTTGATTCAACTTACAATGACTGTTCAAATACTGCAAGGCTTGATGATCAGTGTACAACACAAACTCCTTAGGAAACAAATAGTGTCTCCACTTCTTTAAGGCTTGAATTATGGCATGTAACTCTTGATCATAAAATAAATATCTCCTTCTGACATCATTCAACTTCTCACTGAAATAAGCTATGGGTCTCCCTTCTTCACTCAACAATGCTCCTATTGCATTTCCATTGGCATCACAATCAACTTGAAATACTTTGTCAAAATTAGGAAATACTAACATTGGTTGCTCTGTCACATTTTACTTTAGCAATTCAAAACTTCTTTGTGCTTTGGATGTCCACTTAAAGTATTTTCTATCTCCTCTCACTATTTTTTTCATGGGTGTGCAAATTGTACTAAAGCTCCTTATGAATTTTTGGTAGAAACTTGTCAATCCATGGAATGATCTTACCTCTCCAATGTTCATTAGTGTAGGCCACTCAATAATTTCTCTAACCTTCTCAGGGTCCATCTTCAATCCTTCAACATAAATAACAAAACCAAAGTACACCAACCTTATCTTCGTAAAGCTACATTTCTTCATGTTTATCAACAACTTCTCTTCCATCAACCTCTACAATACTTGTCTGATGTACCACAAATTTTATTCTCTAGTCTTACTAAAAATTATAATATCATCCAAATAAACAATAACAAACTTACCCAAGAATTACTTCAATACCTAATTCATCAACCTCGTAAAAGTTCTAGGTGCATTGGTCAATCCAAAAAGCATCACTAACCACTCATACAATCCTTCATTATTCTTAAATGTTGTCTTCCATTCATATCCTTCTCTGATCATGATCTGATAATATCCACTCTTTAGGTCAATCTTTGTGAAATACTTTGCTCCCCTCAAATAGTCCATAATGTCATCCATTCTTGGCAATGGGAATCTATACTTGACAATGATCCTATTGATTTATCTTGAGTCTGTACACATTCTCCACTCTCCATCTTTCTTTGGTGCCAGTGCAATAGGTATCACACATGGGCTTAAGCTCTCTTTGATCAGTCCCTTCTTCAATAACTCTTGTATTTGTCTGTTCAACTCCATTTTTTTGTATGTGTAATCCTATGTGATGCTTTATTTGGAAAACTTGGTCCAGGTATTAGATCTATATGATGATTGATGCTCCAAACTGGTGGTAATCCATCTAGTACATTCTCTAATATGATGTCTTCATACTTTGTCAATAGTTCTACTACTTTAGTATGTGGTGGATCTTCTCCATTTGTATTAGGGTTCTCTATCTCTAGACTATCACACTTCCTTGGAATCAATGTAAAACACATGTTCTCATGCCTCAATCCTTCCAAAAATTTCCTTCCATCTACCAAACATATTCTGGAAGTGCTACAAACATCACTTTTGTCCTCTTTAGGTCAAAAGGTATCAACTTAATTATCTTACCATTTGAAGTCACAATATAGGTATTCCTATTTCCATCATGAATTTCTTTCCTATCATA
>VDFB02136830.1:0-80264 GCA_007258455.2 Sequoia sempervirens
AAATATAGCAAAGGGATTGTCCTAGAGATTGAATGAGATATAATGAGGGGTTCGCCACCAAGTGTAAACTTAGAAAAGATAATGATATGCAAACAAATGCTAAATGACATAAAAAGATGAAAAAACTATAATGAAAAGCTATGAGATTGAAACTATGCACCTGGAAGACTAAAGAAGATAGAATGGTGGTCTAGATCACTAAAAAATCTACTCTTGATGTTGACTGGGACTCATTCGCCAATCTAGGTGAATCAGTCCAGTTTCTAGGAAAATGTACCAGAGTAGGTTTCATCCAAAAGGTTATCCAAATCTGCAAAAACCTCTATCAGACCTGTATAGTGGGAATCATTCACCAATAGTGGTGAATCAGTCCACTTCTGCTTTTCTAGAAATTTAGGATTGGATTATGCAGCTCCCGGTCTATTTTGCTCTTCCTGACTGGTTTCCAGATCCAAAACTACAAATTTCCACTTGTAGACCTTCTCCAAGCTTCTCCAAGGCATGATGACAACTTTGACAACTTTAGGGACTTGAAAAAATTTCTCCACCTTTGCTTCTTGGTAAATCTACAATCTAGCCCTGCAAATTACACATAAGAAGAGGGAAAAATGTTGTGGGGGTTATGGAATATGGGTTTTCCTTGGTCAAACCCCTTGTTGGTAATTAAACCTTGAAATGAAATAAAATATGAAAGGAGAATGATGAATGAACAAAAAAATATGTTGCAACTCACCAAACCCTTACAATTAAGTGTTGCAATTATGCTTGAAATGGCTACAATGGATGTAGTTCTTGAATCTAGCATGAAGGAGATGGATCTTGAATGAAACGCTTGCTTGGATCATGAACTCTACATCACAATTGCTAGCACAATAAAAAACATGAAGAATGCAATCTTTGACATGATGAATGACACTTGAAGAATGCTCTTGAAAGCTTGATAATCTTCCCTTGAAATGCCTTAAATGCTCTTGTGAATGCTCAAATTCTCTTGTGAACTTGCTAAGTGATCTATTGAATGCTAAGTGTTGCTAAGTGAGAATATGAGTGAAAGAACCTTCTATTTATACTTAATTATGCAAGAATTCTTGAAATTACAACACTACAAGCTGACATCAGATCTAGGAGAAAAAAATCCTACCAAAAATTTGATTTAAATTTGAATTTTGGTCACATGAGACCCATTCGCCCAAGGTGGCGAATGAGTCCTATCACACATAATGTATGGGATGAGAAATTAATTTAAGTGTCTAGAAATGTGTGAAACTTGCATCGGGGCCAAAAAGACCTAGGTGGGACTCATTCACCCAAGGTGGTGAATGAGTTGCAGACACTAAATTTGGGCCACACAAGCCAATAAAACTTGAATTATGATTGGTTACTGATTGGTTTTAGGATTATCCTCAATAAGATGCAATAAATGAGGCTTATGGATGTAAAATAGGGCCAAGTAAAGCATAAGAAAGCCAAATTATTAATGACAAACCTAGATGAATGGGAAAGTGTGTTATAACACTTTACAACACTCCAAATAAGGAAAGATTAAGATTAATAATGATTAAAATTATGTTTATTATGCTCAGTTAATTGATAAAATCCTAGAAAAGTGTGAAAGTGTGTTACAACACTTCACAACACTTTTGCAAGGCACCATTAAATTCCATTAGTTCACAAGGGCCCAAGACCTAATGTGAATGTGTTATCCATATTACAACACTAAATAAAGGAAACATTAAGCCAAAATCCACAAGGAGGACCCAAATGAGTGCAAAAAAGTCAGAGGACCCTTTTTTCAATACTACATCTTGTACAAGCTAGAAACAGGGGAGTTTATATTAGTATATTTTACGCACATAATAATATCTAAGTCTCCCTCCATATAATACAATTACTTTATAATTTTTTCTACTCTTTACTTGAATATGCAAAATGTATACTTATCTAGGGTCTCTTATACATAGTCTTAAAAATTCTATAGAATATTACTTTAATCTGTATGTTATACTCTTGAATATCAAGAGAGAATTCAACACAATGGTATTTAATCTAACATAAAAGTGTTATTTTCATATGGCCAAATATGCAATCATTGTAGTTCAAAGTATTTAACTTACACAAATTACATAATTTTTTACTCCACTTGATAAAACTATAAATTGAATGAACAATTGGAATGATCTAATCACATATAGTATACTTTCATACTATCTCTAGATGTTACAAACATACACACTCATATATCCTTGTAAGTTCATTGTCTTTTTTCAAATATATTAGTCAAAGCAACTAATTTTCTAAGTTATGCTTCTCTTTCTTTATTTATAGTACCTTATATTATTCCCTTGGTTTCTAATAAATTGAATAACTTATTAATTTTTATTTCTATATCACTCTTTTGGTTTCATTCATTATAATTAATAAATGAATCAAGGATAAACAAAAGGGCTACAGAGTTACAATTAGTTTATTTTAAAGTGCTTATGTTTAGATCATTTCCTAAATGCAAAACTAGATATTCCAACTAGAAATTCAAAAAAATATTGTCATAAACTATTGTAATGTATTAACTCACAATAGCTTTAGGTTGTTGAAGTCTCTAATAGAGTCTGGAATTTTTCCATAAATTAAGGCATTTCCTAAATGAAAAACTAGATATTCCAACTAGAAATTCAAAAAAATATTGTCATAAACTATTTTAATGTATTAACTCACAATAGCTTTAGGTTGTTGAAGTCTCCAATAGAGTCTGGAATTTTTCCATAAATTAAGGCATTTCTTAGCACTCTGCAAAGATAAAATTGTTAGGAAAAAAAATATAAAGGGATGATTCTTACAATTATTTTACCTTAATAATTTTAATTCTAGAGCATCCATGTATGCTTTGAATGAAATATAAAATCCATATTAATTTACTTACATTGTTTTTAGTTTCGTAAGGTTTTGTATAAATGACAAATTTGATCCACCTCCAGTTAAATCAGTTATCCTCCTATTTAGATATATAACCACATATAACCAATTAATACCAAATACACTAGTTCATTCATTCAAATTATTTTGATGCCTACAAAATTGACTTGATAAATTGGAAATTCTGACTTGGCAAACACATTATTAAAAGGAACAATGCTTTTCACTACTAGAAATTAAAGCACAAATACGAAATTGAATGAGGAAATTAAATGGAAGACTAAAGAAAATCATGTACTTACAATTCCGTCAAATGACTCAAACTTGAAAAGGTTGAAGGAATTGGACCTTCTAATGAAGAAGCTTCAAGTCTCCTGTAGTTAGTCATGACATTTGAGTCCCCTTTATATAGGTATTTGCAAATTTGTAGATGTTAAATTTAAAAGTTCCCAAATATTCATATTTTCAACATAAGAAGTATTTTACTTAGTTTTTTCCTCTCCCCTCCACATTAAGGAATGAGAAAATAAATAAATGATTCTTTCAGTTTCATTACATATTTTTTAAGAAAAATATAAGAGAAATTTTCTTACAATGCTGTAAGGTTTTTCCAATTTCCAATGAAATTTGGTATTTTACCATTAAAGTTGTTGCTGCTTGCATAACTGTAGAAAAATAAAATTATTTACTATCAAAATAATTGCATATAATTAATTTCATGCTAATTTTTGCAACCTTGAATTATAAACTTTAAATTATAAAGAATGAAATTAAGAAGTATAGAAGACTTACAATTCTTTCAATACAGAAAAATGAGAATATATTTTAGGTATCTCTCCATGGAATTGATTATTTTGAACATACCTGTAAATGAATAAAATATTAAAAAATTAATATATTAAAAAAATTTCATCAATCAATGTAAAAGAACAATAATGCATTTATACATCTAAATAAAAGAATGCACACACTATAAATATTTAATGATAAGGTCATAAAGAACATATATATTTATTTACTTGATAAGAAATTTGACATAAATTAATAAACTCTTGTAATTTATTTTTAGCTTATTTCCCCAATTCATGCAATAAAAATGATCTAGGCTACAACATCTTATTTTATCTCATTCCATGCAACCTATGCATAATTATACTCAAATCATATATCAAATCAAGGTGGTAACTTTTATATAATGTATTGAACCTTGACTTAAAAAAAATAATTTTGAAATTAAAACTATAAAAATCATAATAGGTTAGGCACCTAGTGGAAGTATATAAAAGAATTTAAATCCAAATTTTGGTGACAAATGGGTTTACTAGGTTCATCTTGAATATGAAAATATTTCTTAGTTTTCCAAATAGTAGGTAAAATGGCCACTCATCTCCTAACTATTTTTAGACTTGGATCCACTGAGTTTATCAATATAGTTATTGGGAAAAAAATGAAATCCCTTGCTTGAGAAATAAATATTTCAATTCAATATCAGCCAAGAGCACACATATATAAACTATACTAATATTCATCACTATCTATCTTCAAAAAATCCACACATCAAATAGATCCATCCCATTGCTAATTTTTTTTAATCAATAACTTACCATATTAATGCCAAGATGGGAAAGAAAAATACCAAATTACCTCCACCTATCCATCATCGAAAACTTCAAAAAATACATTTATAATCTAAAATAATGGTGGTGGCACAAATTATGTAAGACCCCCTAAAAACCAAGATGCACATTAACAATTTTTATACTTCTACTTCATAAGAGGTAGTTTTTACCAAATCATCTTTTGTTCCATCTCATAATAGTAGCCATAAATGTTAACCATTTCCTCAAGTGAGAGGTTTATCAAATACGATTGGAAATTGTTAGAAAATAATGATATTATGGGTCATACTCTTATAAAATATACATTCAACATTCTAAAATAAGGTTATTAAAAATTATATATTATATTCTTTATTACTTAAGCATATCTCATTTAAAACAATTATAGTCTAATAACTATTAGATTATGGATTATTTATAAATGGTAGTTTTGAATAGGTGTAACTAGTTCCCCTTCAAGTATTTTTCCACCCTTCTATATTTAAGGAGGTTCTCTCTCATTGATAGGTATTAAAATTAGATATGAATAATGAATTTTATCACTATGTGTAAGAGGTATTATTAACCATGTGGAAGTAATTATAAGTGGTTCCTTGGATCCATTCTATGTTTTGATAGACCATTTTGTAAGTGTTTTATAATAAATGGTTCTTTATGGAGTTTTTAGCTAGAAGGATTTTCCACATGTATATATTACGTAATGTGTTTAATGTGTGTATCTTGAAATCCTTATTTTATTAATTTTATATTTATTTATAATGATCAGTAACCTAAGATCCTAATTTATAACATGATCTTAGAGCAAGAGAGGAGATACTAATAGTTTAATTAGGTAACTATGTCTATTTAACATATTTATCTTATTTATGTAAGTGAAAAATAATTATAGAGGAAGAAATTTAATCCATAACAAAAATTTGGAATGTCCAATAGAATTTTATTAAATCATAATGTTAGGACCTTGAGTTATAATTGTAACGATATGCTATGCCCTCTTTCTTTATTCCCAAAAGAAAAGAAAAAAATCTTAAAAAGCATCTCTCAACTTAAAAGTATAGAATTGTATTTTTATTTTTTTTATTTTTTTATCATTTTCTATAATATTTTTTTTATTAAATATCAAATTAAAAGACATAAACAAACAAAATATGCTTAATGATTTTTTTCTCTTGCAAAAATTATTTCCAAACAACATGATTTAATTACGAGTATCTTTTTGTGAGTTTGTAAAAAGAGAAAAAAATTCTTAAGAGGAAAACATGGGTGCAAATTCCTCTCAATATGTATATGAATACAATAAAACTTTATGTCTCTTAAAGATGTGAAATAATAAAAATAAAGATATAGAAAGAGAGTGTCTCAAAGTTTCTTGATAATATGCTTAAATGTAGTTTAATGTGATAGTAGGAGAGACATCGATACAAAATATTAATTTATCCTTAATTTTTTTTACTATCGGTAGTGGAATTGCTACTCTTATTGCTATTGGATATACTACTTATCCATCCCTCTACTGATATAAAAAACATTTAGTCCAATATAGAAGAGAGACAACAATATATTGCAATGACATAGAACCAACCATTGTCTTTGGTGAATTTTTATTTTCTTCTCTCCTTTAGAGTTGACATAATATTTGACTAACCTCAGATATGAATTTTTAAAATCCTTAAATGACACGTTATTTAAAATAAATAATTAATTTAATGACTTAATACCTATTCACAATTGACTTAAAACCTAGACATACCATTAAGAGATTTTTTAAGTGAGAAAAATTGATATTGTATTAGAAGCTAGTTTTCATAAGTCTCAAGGGATCTATAGGAAGTTTAAAAGGGATGAAACCTATTTTATATTTTGTAATATATCGATATGTGCAAATTCTCATAAAATATTTATTTAATACGTGTAGGTCTATACAATCTTTAACTATTTTCAAAGCATACAATATATCCATACTAGATATCTGATATATGTCTTCCATCAGAGTGTGATAAAATAGAAAGAAAATAGTCGTTCTCATTCACAATACAATATAGATCTTATTTTTTGAAATGAACTATCTATCATTTAATGAGCATAGTAAGGATTTACTATTAAGATTGGGTTTTCCATTCTATGTGTTATAATAAGGTATCTTTTAGAATAGATTGAGTTGTGAGTTTATATTTGCATTGGACCTCTTTTATGTCTTATAACATGGAACAAAGTAGTTTTAAGGTTAGGATATTTATGGCATCTTTTTATAAAGGTACATGAACACACTTATATAACACTTTATGTCTAAGTATGGTTCATGATTGAATCATTAATTTACTAAAATAGTACACTTGAGTTAGGTGTATATCTTGTACTGTATGGTCTAGGAATGTCTTTTTTGGTACCTAAATTTCTTTTGACATGTTAAAACCTATACGGGATTTCTACTTTTGTAATAAAAAATGGTGCATGTAATGATGATAAACATTCGAGATATTCAAATAATGTGATAGAATTATACTCTATGTGATGACCATTATTATATTTTGTGTAGATAATCATAAAAAATTGCATGATAATTTTTTTACAAGTTTATAAGTAGTATGGTCACTTTTTATTGTTTATTCTTTGAAATCAAGTCAAATTGTGTCACATTAATGTAAGGATAATATTCAATATTACACATGAACATCAATATTACGAAAAGATTATACTTTACTCAAAATATCATCGTCTCTCAATATATCAATCTTATATAAATTATAAATCTCAATTTATATTTCTTAGAAATAATTATATAAAATTTTCACCCTTTCTCAAGATAGTAATCTTATCTAAATTAGAAATTTCAGATTCTATCTCTTAGAAATTAGTATATAAGTCTTGTCCAAGCTATAATTTCCCTAAAAATTATTTAGAACCTATTTTTATATTCTTACCTTGCCACATTAAATAAGTATATGAATCTATTGAAGGAAACTAGTGCCAAGGTTTGATTTTTACTTTCTTTTAGAATTTTTTTCCCAAAATCTAGACATATAATAAGCTCTCATATGAAATAAATTGATGAGAACCTTGGATGAGTTTAAATGGATAAAGGATTGGGAATATTTGATATTAGTTACCCAAATATTTTTATATTATAATAAATAATGAAGAAAAAAAATATTCTACGTATCATAAAGAAGAGAGGTCAATTAAGGGGCAATACTACAAGATAAAAGTGTATGTTCAAAAGAATAAAGATATTCAAGAGGATAAATTTTTTAGGTGGTTTTAGCTCATGGTTCTAAATTCCAAATCTCCTCTAAATCCTGATCAATTATATAAATTACAATGAAATTTTAAAAACATTAGATTTTTTTAGTTTTAAAATTAAACTTAATAGCTCCCTTTTATATTTCATAAGATTTTAAAAGGGGATAATATTTTTTCATTCTATAATGCAATGGTGTCATTAATTAAATCTTTAAATAAAATCATAAAAGTCACCTTGAGAGTATGTGACATGAAAATGAGATATAAGAACTTGTGTTTTCTTTAAGGCATGAGCAATCAATCAAATTTCCTTTCCCAAGCCTTGTGCCATGTGCTTGCAATTACACTCTTAGTTTCCTTCCAAATAATTTAATTTATTGACCATTGATTCTTAATAATATTAAAAATGTAAACTCTTGATGATGAATGAATCCTAGAAATTTATTTGTACTAAGTGTATTTCCTTACCTTATAAAAGGAAAACTATTTCTGTGATGCAGGAGCATCCAGTGGTGTAAGGGAAATCTTGCATCACCCAAAAAAATGAAAGATTTTAATTTCCTGTTAGTTGTTTCTTAGATGTTTTTGCATTTCTAGATACCCCTTTAGCTATTAAAATATTCGAAGCCAAATTTGAGGCCCTTAGAGGCTTCGGATGGGCCCAAAAATTTGCGTGAAAACTTAAAGTAGTTGGCCATAGGCCCTACTTTGTGCCACATCGTCTTTTCGAGAGCTTTACGAAAAGGCATTATCATTGAAAATCTGACAGTCGGATTAAAAATTATGGCTTCCAGTAATTGGTGCATTTTTTTAGAAATGTGATGATTTTCGAATGTGAATTTAAATTTGAATTTCAAATTATAATTTGGGTGCAAAACCACCAAAAATCAAATTTGAATGTTGTTTTGGCTCCAAATGGGAAAGGAGCTTTATTTATGGGTGATATTTCTAATTTTTGGTAGCTTTTTGGGGAAAGAGTTTGCATGTTGCGAAAGGGGAAAATACTGTAATTTCTGTTATTTTTTGTAGCTTGCATGTATTGCAGAGCTTGAGGATTTGTGATCCTCTACATATAAGAAGTTCCATTATAAATAATAATAAATTTCTCTAGTTGTTGCATCATTTTTTGTGTCTCGGGTTTGCTCCCTCATCATTCTCTTTTTTAAGGGTTGGAAATTATGGATATCTGGTGGACTTGTAAAAAAAATCTCTTTTATTTAGTTTACTTCATGGCTTCAAAATAGTTAGTTGTATTTTTATTTCAAATATTTCTTGATCAATCTTATATTTATTTGTTTTATAAAGATATCTAGTTCATTTTCATGAATATTGGGTGTTTTATGAAGATCATTTTCATGATTTGAAATTTTTTGTTGAAGATAGCACTTTCTTTATAGTGATGCAAGTTATTCCAATTAAACAAAGAATAGTTTATAATTTCATATATGTTTGTTCTGACTTCATGATATTGCAATAAAAGAAATATTTTTAGGGTTTTATAAAAACCCTTCTCTTCCCACTTTATCTAAGTGTGATTTTTGTATACCAGTGATTAGATTAGGATAAAGCATCAAAATATATTAAAATATGATACTTAAAATTATTTCCAACAAAAAATATTTTTAGATTATTTGGATTAGGAAACATTAGTTTTAGGGTTATATGTTAATTTAATAAGATTCATATTTATGGATCTAACCCTTTATTTGTAAGATTCTAGAAAACCATTACTTAAGGACCCATATGAAACAAAAAAGCACAATGAATGACTAGGATACCTTGTATTCATCATTTAAAAATATTTGGAATTTGATTCCTTTCAAAAGAGATAAGATGTTCAACATCTTAAATAAGTTACAAATATGCCAAAGCACTCATCAACAAGATACAAGCTTTACAATGTGGTTAGACACCATCATAAAGAAAATGAAAATGGATACATGTTAGCTAATTAGATTATAAATAATGGTAGATATGTTTAAGGCACCCCTCAAAGGCTAAAAATATATTGGAAACTCTTTTCACATTGCCATAAATTCGGGCCAAGGAGCATGGATTGCTAAAGTAGTTGTCCCATTATGTGATAAAGAATAATAGGACATTCAAGTGATATTTTACCATATACAAAAGATTAATCTTGGACTCCAAATAAAGGAAGGAAATAATTAATCATTAAAATGATTAGGATTTTCCATCTCAAGGAAAAAATAAAGATTAAAATTGTAATACCCCTCATGTTGTTGTTTGGATTTGATATTTTTGTGGTTTTGCTTGATACTTTGAGACTTTGATAGTTACTATTTATTAGTTGGATTGGTGGATTGGATGGTTTAGACTGCTTGATGACTATGCTACTTTATTTGATGACATGGATATTATGATATGACATTATGGTTACATTTGGTTTGGTGATGTTTAATTTGATTTTAGTAGTATATTGGGATGCAGTGGATTAGTAATCATTTTATGATGATATGATGTGATTAGTTTAGTTTAGCAATGTTACTTTATAATTGATGTTGTAATTGTTATTATAGTTTTGGTGAGGGGACAATGTAGCACCACTCGCTTGCAAGTGCCCTGCTACTCTGCGATTCCTTCTCACAATGTGATGCATTTGATTATATGTATATATACATGTTGTACACACCTTGTTTGTATGCAAGAATTACAGGAACAAAGTCTCGATTCCACCTGCTTCGGCAGGACAGGGCGAGCATCAAATTAACCCAACGGTCATGAAGATGAAATAGAGATGACAAGGAAGTCACCTCATCCCAAGTTTTCCAACCTATTTTATGTTTAGTGGTATTGTGCGTCTTTGACCTTTGTCATTTTTGCATTTTATAATAGTTTGTGTGAAAGTAATTGTGTTATTTGTTTTACGTTGGTTTTGTTGTATGATGTGATTTATATAACTAAATGATTTTAATAAATGTTGCTAATAGTTATTGGAATAGTTTATATTAAAATATAAAAGTCTTAAATTAAAAGTCATGTAATTTATTAAGGATAAATAAATTGACGATGTAAATTAAATTATTTAAAATTGGTATTTAGATAAATTAATGAAAATAGCATGTTGAGGATAATTAATGGAATAAAATAATTAAATAAGTTAAGTTGTGTGAACTGCTAGTATAGTTTGCAAAATCAAAATTAAAACAAAAAAATGTTGTTTGAATAGAAAAAAAAAATCAAGAAAAGAAAGAAAAGAAGAAAAGGACCAATGAATGTTGATACTTTTGGCTAAAAGGCTGGTGATGAAATAGAAAAATTCTTTCAATTTTTATTTTTGAAGTTTTTGAAAAAGAAGAAGATATCTTTTTATTTAATAGCAAAATTGAGAATTTTTCATTCACAGGAAAAATTGGCAGAAGCTTATGTTATCAACCAAAATTGCACCCTATTGAACCTGATGTTCAACACCTCAGTGTAACATGAGAAGACCTCCAAAGCTTGTGGGTCACTTATAGACAAAGGTCAACCTCCGGAGAAGGTCGGCTTCCTTGTTGGTTCATCACCTAAAACTACTAATTCTATAAAGGGAAAGGGAGAAGGAGTGCATAAAAATAAAACTAACGCTATGGTGATACACCAAACTGATAAGAGAAATGAGACACTCAGGCTACACTTGAATACTAATGATGAATATGGGTTTGCACAGCTAGATTCTATAGATTATGCATACAAACAGGTTCGACATGTACACACTTTCAAGAAGGAAAAGCAGATTTTCATAAATTAAAAGCTCACGCGCAATTGAGTAAACACAGTTTGTAACCTACATGATACTACTTTTGCAAAGAAAGGCATGCTAACATGAAACAAAGCTATAAGGAAAAGAAAGATTTCACTAAATAGCTTAATGAATCACTAAAAAATGCACAATACTTCACAAGAACCAGAAGGAAAAAAATGAACCATCAATGGTAATCAAGGTAAATTCTATATATCATGCTCAAAATTGAGTTACAAAAGTTTGCTAATCTGAGAAAGGACTGCAAAAGTCACGAACTTTCGAAAAGAATAAGGAGAACTCCTTAAACTCTTTTACAAAGAGGCAAAAAATGCCTTATATACAAAAGTGTGTCTGCCCTTAGGCTTACAAATATATTAGATTTTTGAAAGATTTGCCCCTAGATCTTTTGAAGGAAGTTAATGCTACGTCCCTGTTGTCCATGTCGGTGAAGAGTTGCTCCAGGAATGGCCTCCTTGATCTTTTGCAACACATTTACTTCTGGCCCTTGTTTCCACCTTCGAACCTCCTTGCTGAGCTGCTTTGAATGCTCCTGAGGCTCCTATCATTAATCTCTATCCACCCTTGCCAGTTGATATCCTAGCTATCCCTGCGGTCTTCGCCCTTATGTTTATCGATGACACCTCTTGGATATCGAACTGATTCATCACTTTATCTCAGAGCATATCCACGTTGCTTTCACTTTTTTGATCTTCCTGACAAGGGTCAAACTACTACGGCTCTCCTATAGCTTCCTTCGATTGGTCGAACAGATGCTACATAGAATCGCCAGATGGTCAAAGGTTATTCAGACGAGATTGCGTGTTGGTGAGACACTAATCGTGTCTCCCCGATGTGATTAGACCTCGTGGCAGCATCGGCAAGACACAAGACTGTTGATGAGATGTCATGGCAAAGCCCCTTCATTCTCCTTGAGCTCCTTCTATTTCGGCGAGACCTCCCGCAATCAGTAGGACATCACTCCAATAGCCAGACGTTACACCGATGTCACCTATGTCGGGGAGACCCTTCATTATCGGTGAGACCTCATGGCGAACACAAACCACTTTCCCTGGGCTCTGGCATTTCTTTTGGTGAGACACTAGCAAGTTGGGAAGACCTCTCACCGAAACCCCATCATTATACCATTAGACCACTCCATCAACGAGACACCCATGTGTCGGTGAGACCTCATGGTGAACTCATCTCTTTCGCTGAGACCTTCTTCTTGTTGGTAGGACATCTCCCTGGGCCACCATCTTACGCCGAGGGCATTCTGCTTTGGTGAGACATCAGCGGTCGCCGAGACGTTACAGCGAGGGCACAAACCTTCGTCGAGACATCACAGCATCACCAAGACATCACAGTGAAGGAAACCATTCTCCCCGATGCCAATCTTTCAGCCAGACTATGGTTGATCAGAAAGACCTCACGCCGAAAATACTTTCCTTTCTGCAAACTCACTTCAATTCGGGGAGACTTCACCCTATCGGTGAGACCTCACGTCGAGATCATCACTTGTCGCTGAGACTTCTTGTCGGAAAGACCTTATGCCAAATTCCTCATCTTCTCGCGAGCTCGGATCCTTTGCCGAAGGCATAACCTTGTACCAAGTGTTTCCTGGTGAACCACTGTCAGCATGACCCTTGCTAGTCACTAAGACATCCCAGTGAGAGCCCCAACTTTCATCGAGACCCTGCATTGGTCGGTGAGGCATCCATTCCTCGGCAAGACCTCTTAGAGATGAAAATGACTGGTCGACTAGGACACAAAATGAAAAGAACCCCTGCTAGTTGGCAAGACAACTGAAAGGTCTTGCCGACCTTATCCTGAGAGGAACTTTATGCCAAACTCAACTGAGGCAAACTTTCAATTGAGCTCCTTGTGAAATGGCATCAGATGCATGACCTAACCCTCAATGCAAATGTCCCATTTGGCCCTTATGAACATCTGAAACATAATTTATCTTGTTTGATTAAGCCCGTAGGTGAAAATTGGGCAACATTTCTGGTGACGTTTGCTAGATCTTTGCCTGCTAAACATGAAAACTAGTAGCCTAGGCTTATCCGTTGGGCATGGAGTCATTAGGAAAACCTCAAAAATAGACCCATGGAAACTTTGTACATGGCTACAACTCAGTTGAGATTCATTAAAGTAGGTCAGGATACCTAGAAAATTATTGAAAATAGGAAAAAATTGAAGTGAAACTATTTACTATGCTGGGACAACACTTAGGGAATGAAAACTGCATCTAAACCTACCCTACACTAACCAGTAAAAATTGGTCAAACAAAACCATTCACATGATGGTTGAAATAGCTGCCCTTTCTCCTCAATATGCAATGACTCTTAAGCTTAATGGCAGTTGAATAAAGATGGTACACTGAAAAATGTTTAAAAATGCAATGCACTGCCTCATGAAAGAGGGTAACAAGTTCACTTACCTCTTTAAATTGATCATATGCATTTGTATTTAAAGGAGGATAAGTAAATTGAACACACTCTTTTTCAACTGCAAGTACATCCTTCATGCCACTTTTAGCTGTGGCTCCATGTGTGAGTGCTTGATTAACCATTGGCGCTTCATTAAAATCCATCTAGGCTAAATCTCTAATCAGACAGCCCCTTGTAAAGACAAAAATTGAGCTCTCCTTGCTAGTCTCTTGCCCATTCACTATTGTTTTATAACCTTGGCTAGAAAAGTCTAACCCTTGGGATTGACTTAGTGAGAAAAAAGAAGCTTCTTCAGTAAGCTCAAATTATTCATGATTAACTTCATCAAGAGGTATTAGTTCAACACTCAAATTAGTATAGAAAGCTTCTAAATCATTCCAAAACATATCCTCTTCACTGTCTTCTTTACTTTTCTGAACATAAGGACTAATTTCACGCCTAAAGTGGTCAACATCTAGCTTTGATAAAGCATCTAAATCACCCCCTTGGCAAGACAATAAGTCTAGTTCAGGGACTTGTTCAACTTGATGGGTATTTTCATGCACATCAAAACACAGCTCTCCCTGAACAGTGCTACTTAAACCCCCTTGCTCGCAAGTAAAGACTTCAAACTCACCTTCACCCTTATGCAACAATAAATCAGCATTACCTCCATTAGCCTCATGTTGGTCCAATTCTTCATCCTTGTCAATGAAGTAAGGTATATCATCAAGTGAGAAGATTAACTCTACCTTTTGATTCTCAGCTATGTCCATTACAACAAGCTGCTCAACCTGATTCTCCTCACCTTCTTGCAAAAGTTTAGATTCCTCATTTTCCAGTGTCGAGCAAAACTTAGCAATTACCTCCTCCCCATCAAGCTAAGAGAAAAGAGATAGTCCCTTATCCCAAGCTATAAATTGACCTTTCTTAACAGCTACTTCCATTTCATCCTCTTGTCGTCCAACTTGAACTTGAGAGATTTCCTCCTGTTCAATTATTCGCTGCTGCAATTGATGACACTTAATGGCTAAATGCAAAGGATTCACATTCTTAAGATTTTCCTAGAGGATTAACTTATCTTGATCAATAAGTTGCTCTTCCTCTACCTTCTGAACATTAGGGCTTAGTTCCATTTGAATGTCTGATAATGGAGTCTCACAGGGTTGAACGCATGTTCCCTTCCAACTTGGAATTTCAAAACTAGAAGAATGACTTGAAAACTTAGAAAGTAAGTTTTGCTTAAAGCTTGAAAATTTGAACCTAGGAATTTCCTCTTGGACAGGTTGTTCAGGAACATGGAAGGCTGTTTGAAACTCCTGCTTTTGTTTTTGTGCAAGTAAGCCTTTTATTTGCTCTTCTTTAGCTGCAATTTGTCTAGCAGCAACCTCTTGTTCATACTCTTGGACCTCCATATCCTGTTGATATTGAACATAAGCTTGACAAGCAAGCTCCTCCTGTTGACTATTGACCTCCTGCTGATTTTCAATCTCCAACATTTGTATTTGAAAATCAATGATTATGTCATCGATGCACATGTTGTTAACTCTTTGAGATTGGGCATGTGAACAAACATGTTGGTTGACATTATGATGGTTTTGCTAAGACTATTGTTAGACATATATAGGTTGATGCACAAACTGAGCAGGGGTGGGAGGGTGGAAAACTTGTGGGGAATATTGATAATCTCCTGTAGCAAAGATACTTGGACTAAAAAAAGCTGCATACTCATTTTGAAATGGCTGATAATTGGGTATATAAGCAGAATTTTCATGAAATGAGGGATGATTAGTAGTTTCATGACAAGCTGGATCATAGAGCGTGTCTTCATAGAATTTAGACATTTTGGAGCATTCATAGAAACTGGAAATGCATTAAAATTTCTTGTAAAACAAGAAAACTAGATCTGATTTTCAGGAAATAAGAACATACCAGCACTTAATCTGCTTGAAACCAGTTGTTATTCTCTTGAAGTCACCAGGTATGTAAAGAAAATTCCTCATAAAGGCTGAGACTACTGATGCACACACCAAACAACAACAATAAAATGCATAAACATGAACTGAGAAGTAGTTCACTGTCCCACCGAGGGTGCTAAAACTGTTATCAACCAAAATTGCACCTTGTTGAACCTGATGTTCAACACCTCAGTGTAACATGGGAAGACCTCCAAAGCTGTGGGTCACTTATAGACAGAGGTCAACCTCAAAAGAAGGTCGACTTCCTTGTTGGGTCATCACCTAAAACTACTGATTCTATAAAGGGAAAGGGAGAAGGAGCGCATAAAAATAAAACTAATGCTATGGTGATACACCAAACTAATAAGAGCAATGAGACACTCAGGCTACACTTGAATACTAATGATGAATATGGGTCTGCATAACTAGATTCTGTAGATTATGCATACAAACAGGTTCGACATGCACACACTTTCAAGAAGGAAAATCATATTTTCACAAATTAAAAGCTCACGTGCAATTGAGTAAACATAGTTTGTAACCTACATGATAATACTTTTGCAAAGAAAGGCATGCTAACATGAAACAAAGCTATAAGGAAAAGAAATATTTCACTAAATAGCTTAATGAATCACTAAAAAATGCACAATACTTCACAAGAACCAGAAGGAAAAAAATGACTATCAATGGTAATCAAGGTAAATTCTATATATCATGCTCCAAATTGAGTTACAGAAGTTTGCTAATCTGAGAAAGGACTACAAAAGTCATAAAATTTTGAAAAGCATAAGGAGAACTCCCCGAACTCTTTTACAAAGAGGTAAAAAATGCCTTATATACAAAAGTGTGTCAGCCCTTAGGGCTTACAAAAATATTAGATTTTTGAAAGATTTTCCCCTAGATCTTTTGAAGGAAGTTAATGCTACGTCCTTGTTGTCCATGTCGGTGAAGAGTTGCTCTAGGAATGGCCTCCTTGATCTTTTGCAACGCATTTACTTCTAGTCCTCGTGTCCACCTTCGAACCTCCTTGCCAAGCTGCTTTGAATGCTCCTAAGGCTCCTATCATTAATGTCTATCCACCCTTGCCAGTTGATATCCTAGCTGTCCCTATGGTCTTTGCCCTTCTGTTTATCAATGACACCTCCTGGATATCGAACTAATTCATTGCTTTATCTCAGAGCAGATCCACGTTGCTTTCATTTTGTTGATCTTTCTGATAGGGGTCAAACTACTACGACTCTCTTGTAGCTTCCTCTGATTGGTCGCATAGATCCTACATAGAACCGCCATATGGTCAAAGGTTATTCAGATGAGATCGCATGTCAGTGAGACACTAATCATGTCTCCCCGATACGATTAGACCTCGCAGCAACATCGGCAAGACACAAGATTGTCGGCGAGACATCACGGTGAAGCCCCTTCATTCTCCCCGAGCTCCTTCTATTTCAGTGAGACCTCCCGCAACTGGCAGGACATCACTTCGATGCCCAGATTTTACACCGATGTCACCTATGTTGGGGAGACCCTTCGTTATTAGTGAGACCTCATGGTGAACACAAACCACTTTCCCTGGGCTCTGGCATTTCTTTCGGTGAGACACTAGCAAGTCGGGAAGACCTCTCGCCAAAACCCCATCATTATACCGCTGGGCCACTCCATCGGCGAGACACCCATGTGTCGGTGAGACCTCATGGTGAACTCATATCTTTCACCAAGACCTTCTTCTTGTCAGTAGGACATCTCTCCGGGCCACCATCTTACGCCGAGGGCATTCTACTTCAGTGAGACATCAGCGGTCGCCAAGACGTTACAGCGAGGGTAGAAACCTTTGCCGAGACATCACAGCATCACCGAGACATCACAGCGAAGGAAACCATTCTCCCTTACGCCAATCTTTCGGTAAGATTGTGGTTGATCAGCAAGACCTCACACCGAAAATACTTTCCTTTCTGCACACTCGCTTCAATTCGTGGAGACTTCACCCTATCGGTGAGACCTCACACTGAGATCATCACTTGTCGTCGAGACTTCTTCTTGTCTGCAAGACCTCATGCCGAATTCCTCATCTCCTCACGAGCTCGGATCCTTCACCGAAGGAAAAACCTTGTACTGAGTGCTCCCCAGTGAACCACTGTCGGCATGACCCTTGATAGTCACCGAGACATCCTAGCGAGAGCCCCAACTTTCACCGAGACCCTGCATTAGTCGGTGAGGCCTCCTTTCCTCGGCAAGACCTCTTAGTGATGAAAATGACTAGCCGACCGGGACACAAAATGAAAAGAACCCCTGCTAGTTGGCAAGACAATTGAAAGGTCTTGCTGACCTTATCCTGAGAGGAACTTTATGCCAAACTCGACTGAGGAAGACTTTCAACTAAGCTCCTTGTGAAATGGCATCAGATGCATGACCTAACCCTCAATGCAAATGTTCCATTTGGCGATTATGAACATCTGAAACATAATTTATCCTGCCTGATTGAGCTTGTAGGTGAAAATTGGGCAACACCTTCAAAATATGAGTTCTGGAAAAATTGGATCCTCTCTTATTTTCTCTATTTAATTGTTTCTCTTTCATTGTTCTGGAGGGGAGGCTCTTCTAAATTAAAATATTAGATTAGAAAATTGATCAAGGAAACTGGTGGAGAAGTTCTCAAGAAAGGAAGGGGAACTCTTTGAAAAGGATATTTGGAATCAAGAAAAGCTTCATCAATTCTTCAACAAGTGTAGGACTCTAGGTTCCATTCTATTTCTTTGATTTCTCTGAATCAGTAAAAATAAATATGTTCTCTATAAAGGAAAAACCTTTTGAGTTTTAAAATTTATTGGGTAGCAAACCAATGAAAGAAATTGATTTGGGTCTTTGAAAATGTCTAGTATTTTTATGATTTTGTTATGGAAAATTGTTTCCCCTCTGAGATAAATGGGTTTTTGAATATATATATATAGGTGCCTTTGGATATATATATATATACATATGAATATATTTATTAGTTTTCTTCTAGAAGATGTTCTTGATAATATATATATATACACACACACATTAGAGTGATATATATATTTATTTATTTATTTAAATATTATATTCCTTTTTTTGTGAAATTCGTAGCGGGCCAAAATTTATATTACCGGCGGATAAGGTTACATTTTTTTATTTTTTTTTGAAAATTTTTAATGTAATTTTTGGGAGGGACAACGCTGGCTGTACACCCCCCATTTCCTTCCTTGGGCCAAAAATGGTGCGCTACCCACAATATTCTTAATGACTATTGTGCACAATGCACAACAGTCATTAAGATTGTTGTACACAACCCATAGACCTCACTATTGTATACGGCCTGGGTAAGGTTGAAAGGCTTTAAATCATCGTCATTTGATTTATGGTCTATATATATACATTGTTCTATCATTGGGATAACCCAGAAGTATGGCTTGAGAAATAATAAATAGTATATTCATGTATAAACAATTTATATATATAGATATTTATATGTAGTTATATATATGTGTGTGTGTATATATATATATAATATAAATGTAAAGATATATTGATTCTTTTATGATTGTGAAATTACGAATATGACTATAATTTATTCATGGAAATAGTCAAATTGTATTCATAACAGAATTATTATTAAAATGTTATCTTCAAAATTATTTCATTGAATTGGGAAATAAATCTTATTGGATAATTGCAAATGAAATAAATCAAATTGTGGATATTGTTATGTTACTTGCATTATGGAATCTTGTTAGATTGATTTGGTTATTTTTCCTTATCATTATGTTATCGGTTTGACTTGTTCGGTGTGGGAACTCAGTTTGGTTTAGGAATCCGTTTAGGGATATTGTGTACCTTAGGCTTCTAGAGGCTTGATTTCATTGTTAATTGATGTTTCTCTTTTCAAGTGCTCTTGATGTGGAAAGTTATTTGGTATCATTATTTTGAAAGGGTTGTATGGGATTTTGTTGAAACTCTGTTTGTGTGCCTTTTAGTGAGATAGATAATGCCTTGCATGTCATCTGTTGAGATTTAATGCTCTGTTCTTTATGGTACAACCCTTGATTTTGATTATGTTTGGGGTCTCTAGGGAGAGTGGCTCTTTGTCAGGGCCGACGCCTCAAAAGGAGGAAGTGATCAGGATAACCCACGTAATATTTTGATTAACAAGTGAAAACCTAATAATAGAACTTAGGGGGATGGGTAGTAATAACATAATAAGATAATCTTGGATACCTCGTCTATCCATTAGGGCTATTGTAGACTAATGGTAGACTGAGAAGGCCGTGGTTGGAAAGTCATTACCTCATCCTTAGGAGAGGTTAATGGCTCCACATGAGTCACCCTACGGGGTCGGTGCGTCAAGTAGGAGGAAGGGCTAGGATAACCATAGATGGGGGTGTCGCCTCATGTAGGAGGAAGGGCCAAGATAACCCATGTAGGGCTATGCAATGACACTCTCCACTAGTTTCCCTTATGCTTTGCTTTTTTGGTTGCCTCTAGAAGTGTGTTATGATTGTTGTCTTGGATTTACTTTGCAAGTGGTTAACGGTTGTTTCCTTTGATTGATCTGTGTTATGTTTTATGGCTTGGCATGTATTATGATTGGATCTTGGTTGTTATTGTTTATGATCTATTTAATCTCTTGTTGTTGCTATTGGAGTTATTGTTACTACGTTATTCTTTGTTGGAGTTAGTCTTGTTGGAATTCTTGGTCACGGTCACTTCCTTGTCACCTCTGAGCATGGGGGGGTGGGTTTTTCTAAAACCCATGTGGTCGGGTGGAACGTGCTCCGCACCCGTTGGGTTCCCCATCAACGTTCGTTCTTCACAGTATCCTTCAGGTGGAGATTGTACTAGTTATTCATCTTGTATTACAGATATTCCAGTATGATGTATCTATCTCACATGTATGGGAGGTTTTATTGTATCTCATGTATTGTGAACATGTTATATGTATTCAAAGATGATGTAATGTAAATGAAATCTTGTAGTCATTCATGATTTATGAGATTTATTATGGTTTGTAGCATGTGATGTATTTATACTTATGCTTATGGATATATGGATGTTATCTTTTGTAAATGGTTATTTTAATGCTTGTGATGGATGTAAGATTAATTAAGTTATTCAGCTTTATTTGTATCTTTCGTTATGGGTTGGTTTATGCGATGTGACCTCGCGTGCCCCAAAGGACTTAGATGTTCATTATTTTATCGGGTAATGTAATTATGTTTAATGGTTCATCATATGTTTACTTTGTATTATTTAAAAAAAAAATGTGTGCATTGTTGTTGTGCTTTGGGGTTTGCACAATGGGCATCACAACTTGGTATCAGAGCTAGGTTTGCAAATGTTGGGGTTTCTGGGTAGTTATGTCCATTAGGTAACCTTTGTGTTTGACTCTTGAGCTCACTTGTACCTTTATCTTGTTGCACAAAAATATGCCTCGAGGTAGAGGACATGGCCGAGGAAGAGACCATGGTGTTGGTCGTAGAGAAAACTGGAAAAGTCCATCAGCTCCAAGTTCCCATGGTTTAGAGCATGAGGAATGACAGAGTCCTCAAAACAATCTATTAGGTGGTGGTCAAAACCCATAATAGCCTAGTTTAGATGGTTAGTTGCAGCACCTTCTAGAGGAGATTCTTGATCGGTTGGGACCCAAGCCGGAGGAGGAACAACAGGTCAAGAGAGAAAGGGAAAGGTCACTAAGGCAGAGGGAAATAACGACAGATCAAGATGCAGTGCTAGCTAGTCATATGAGAGATTTGATGAGAGCACACCCACCTACATTCAACGGTTCTCAAGGAGGTCTGGAAGCAGAAACATGGTTAATTGACTTGGATTGATGCTTCATGATGCACCCCTATGGTAGCAATACCAAAGATCAGTGCGTAATCATGCATCTGCGAGGCTTCGCATCCACTTGGTGGCAGCTGGAAGAGAAAAAGTTACACCTGGATATCAACATGGTCACGTGGGAGTTATTTCTGGATAGGTTCAGGGCTCACTTCCTTTCAGATCATTGGAGGAAATGCAGGGAAGATGAGTTTCATGACCTTAAGCAAATTTTGATGTCCATTGAACAGTATGAGTGACAATTCTATGAATTGAAGCAGTATGCAGGGATCAACCATGATGAAGGGATGTTAGTGCAACATTTTGTTCAGGGCTTAAATGCTTGAATTAGTGGTGGCGTGCGAGTCTTCAAACTGAAAACAATGGAAATTGTGGTTGAAAAGGCTCAATTGGTAGAAGAAAATTTGGCCATGGCCTTGGGTGGTCACATTGGAGTGTAGATTGGCAATGCGCCTACACCTGGTTTTAGCACTCACGGAGGTCAGACACAGGGTGCAGGATCTTCTAGGAACTGGTATGCACCCTCCAAAAGGGGTTAGCAGCAGCAATAGCATTAGTAGTAGCAGTCACAACTGAAGCATAAAAACTCTTAATCTCAACAAGGTGGCAATTCTCAGTTTCTTAGGGATCAGAACCAGAACTGAGCTCGATAGGAGTGTTTTGAGCAGCCTACACCTAGTTTTCAGTCAGCTCTGAGTCAAGGAAGTTTTTAGCAATCAAATGCTCCATCAAGGGGAAGAGGATTTGGCAGAGGTACTGGTTGCTACTCATGTGGGTAGTAAGGGAATATCGCTAGATTGTGTCCACAAAAGAGTGCCTTAGGATTTAATCAGAGACTAGCTAGGTCAGAGCCAATAGTGGGTGACGCTGGGAGAGCTCATCGTGTCTTTGTGATAGTGGATAATTGATAGGAAGACCACCAGAGCACCGTTGTTGAGACAACAGGTGTGTTGCATTAACACTAGTATTTCTATACTCTTTGATTCTGGTGCATCTGATTCTTTTATATCTCCTTTAGTAGTTGAGTGATATGGGCTGGTGGCAACTAGTCAAGGCATAAAATGGTAGGTTGAATTGGCCTCAGGGTCAAAGGTTGTTGGTGAGAAGCTTGTGCAAGGATGTAGTTTGGATATAGGGGCATTGGCAACTAAGGTGGACCTCTGAATCCTACCACTTGGCTCATATGATGTCATCTTGGGTATGGATTGGTTGAGTGCACATCATGTCATGATAGACTGTCATCATAAAGCAGTGCAGTGCATTGATGATTCTGGAAAGGAGGTGGAGATTGTGGGTATTCAAAGGCCCATCTCATTGTGAATGATCTCTGCCATGCAGTTAAAAAGGTATTTTTGATAGGGTTGTCAGCTTTTTGCAATATCAATGAGTGATCTGGAGTCTGAGGATAGTTGAGGGGTGTCATTGGATGATTACCCTCTCCTTAATTATTTTTTTGATGTTTTTCCAGGTGAGATACCTGGTATGCCACCAAAACGGGATATAGATTTTAGGATTGATCTGGTACCTGAAGCTGAGCCGATATCTTGAGCTCCATATCAGATGACAACGTAGGAACTTCAAGAACTCCATCTACAACTGGAAGAGTTGTTAGCTAAGGGTTTTATCCACCCAAGTGTTTCCCCTTGGGGAGCACCTGTGATATTCGTAAAGAAGAAGGATGGTTCTCTCTGCTTATGTATTGATTATAGGTAGTTGAATAAAGTAACGGTGAAGAACCAATATCTCTTTCCCATAATTAATGATCTTTTCGATCAGATAAAAGGGGTGAAGGTATTTTCTAAGATTGATCTCAAATTGAGATATCATCAGTTGTGGATTGTGGATGCAAATATTCATAAAACAACATTTCACACTTAATACGGTCATTACGAGTTCACTGTGATGTTGTTTGGGTTAACAAATGTACCTTTAGTCTTCATGAGCTTGATGAATGTGGTGTTTCCTACGTATTTGGATAGATTTGTCCTTGTGTTTCTCGATGATATTCTGATTTATTCTAGGTCTATGGAAGAGCATGAGGAACATCTAAAACAGGTGCTACAGTGCTTGAGGGATAATCAATTATTTTCCAATCTAGAAAAGTGTGAATTTTATAAGACTAAAGTTCAATATTTGGGCCATGTGATTTTAGGTGAGGGAATTTTAGTTGATCCTGCAAAGATTCAGTCCATTGTGGATTGGCCCGCACCCTCAAATGTCTCAGAAATTCACAGTTTTATGGGACTTGCTAGCTATTATCAGTGGTTCATCTAAGGTTTTTCAAGGATTGCCCATCCTATCACCTCTCTCCAAAGGAAGGGAAAGAGATTTCTTTGGTTTGATCAATGTCAGTTAGCATTCCAAACTCTTAAGGAAAAACTAACTAGTGCACCAATCTTAGCAGTACCGGATCTGACAGAAGAATTTTTTGTTTGTATGGATGCTTCTTTGGAAGGCTTGGGGGTTGTTTTGATGCAAGAAGGGCGAGTGATTGCGTATGAATCCTAGAAACTTAAGGATCATGAATTGAACTACCCCACACATGACCTTGAGTTGTCCGCAGTTGTACATGCTTTGGTAAGATGGAGGCACTTCCTTTTAGGGCATCGGTTTGAGTTGCATATAGATCATCGTAGTTTACAATACATCACGTAGCCAAACCTGAATGCAAGATAGAGGAGGTGGATGAAATTCTTGTGCGAATATGATTTTGAAGTAAAGTATATCCAGGGCAAAGAGAATGTGGTGGTAGATGCATTGAGTCAACACAAGCATGAGATTTCTATTGTGGCTCTTGAGGTTGATTTGAGGAGTCAGATCCTCGCAACTCTTCCTTCAGATAATTGGTATCAAGAGGTGAAATCTAAGATTGAGTCGAGTAGAGCTCTGGAAGGAAAATTTATTGGATACTCGTTGGATTCTGATGGTGTTTTGCACTATGCAGGACAAATGTATGTTCCTCTTGTAGAGGGTCTTCGCACCCTAATCTTGATTGAAGCCCATTGGGCACCTTATGCGGCACACCCCGAAGTTAAGAAAATGTATGCGGATCTTCGATCGTTATATTTTTGGGCAGGATTGAAGTGTGATATCACCAATTTTGTGGCTAGATGTCTAGAATGTTAGAGGGTTAAGGCTGAGCATCATCATCTGGCAGGTTTGTTGCAGCCTCATCTTGTTCCAGAATGGAAGTGGGACATTATCTCTATGGATTTCATTATCGGCTTGCCTATGTCTTCCAGGCCGGACAACGCTATCATGGTCACTGTTGAAAGGATGACCAAGGTAGCCCATTTCTCTCCTATCTGATCTTCCTATACTACTTCTTTGGTAGCCAAGGTGTTCATGGAGGACATTGTTCGTTTGCATGGGATATCGTGAAGAATCATTTTTGACAGAGACCTGGTATTCACATCTGTGCTATGGACATCTTTGTAGCATTCCTTAGGGACTCAATTGAATTTTAGTTCTGCCTACCATTCAGAGACAGATGGTGAAATTGAGAGAGTAAATCAAGTGCTTGAGGATATGCTTTGCATGTATGTCATGGACCAACAATCACGTTGGGAAGATTATCTGCACTTGGTCAATTTTTCCTACAATAATGGTTACCATTTTCGATCGAAATGGCTCCTTTTCAGGCTTTATACGGTCATCCTTGTCGTACCCCTTTGAGCTGGGATCGATTAGAGGACAGGGTTCTTCTTGAACCAGAAATGCTTCAAGATATGGAGCAGTAGATAGCTCGCATCTGAGAGCATCTTGTTGCAGCTCAAGAAAGGCAAAAAAAGTATACTAATGCACACAGAGTTGATCTGCAATTTGCAGTTGGAGATCGAGTGTTTCTTCGAGTTCATCCACGGAAGAGCCCTATTCGTTATGGAAAGGGTTCTAAGCTTGTGCCTCACTTTGTTGGGCCGTTTGAGGTGTTAGAAAGAATTGGTCATGTTGCCTACTGCCTCGCCTTGCCACCCAGCGTGTCGTAGATTCATGATGTTTTTCATGTTTCAGTCCTTAGACCATATTTTCCTGATGTTACTCACGTACTTGATTGGAATGCTCTACAGGTTGAGGATGGGTAACTAGCTCTCAAGCCCATGGTCATGTTGTAGCATAGGAGACTCGCCCTCAGAGGCAAGGATATTGAGCAGGTGCGGGTCCAGTGGGACCCCAATGATGAGACTTCATCAACATGGGAGGATTCCTCTCGTATTAGGGAATCCTATCCATACCTATTTACTGGCTTCCATGAGTAAGCCAAATTCATGGGGCGGAGGATGTAATACCCCTCATGTTGCTATTTGGATTTGATATTTTCTATGGTTTTGCTTGATACTTTGAGACTTTTATAGTTACTATTTATTGGTTGGATTGGTGGATTGGATAGTTTAGACTAATTGATGACTATGCTACTTTATTTGATGACATGGATATTATGATATGAAATTATGGTTACATTTGGTTTGGTGATGTATAATTTGATTCAGTAGTATATTGTGATGCAGTGGATTAATAATCATTTTATGATGATATGATGTGATCAGTTTAGTTTAGCAATGTTACTTTATACAAGTGATGTTGTAATTGTTATTATAATTTTGGTGAGGGGATAGTGTAGCACCACTCACTTGTCAGTGCTCTACTATGCTGCAATTCCTTCTCACGGTGTGATGCATTTGATTATATGTATATATACATGTTCTACACACCTTGTTTGTATGCAGGAATTACAAGAACAAAGTCTCGATTCCACCTGCTTCGGCAGGACAGGGCGAGCATCAAATTAACCCAATGAACATGAAGTTGAAACATAGATGACAAGGAAGTCACCCCGTCCCAAGTTTGCCAACCTATTTTATGTTTAGTGGTATTGTACGTCTTTGACCTTTGTCATTTTTGCATTTTATAATAGTTGTTTGTGTGAAAGTAATTGTGTTATTTGTTTTACGTTGGTGTTGTTGTATGATGTGATTTATATAACTAAATGATTTTAATAAATGTTGATAATAGTTATTGGAATAGTTTATATTAAAATATAAAAGTCTTAAATTAAAAGTCATGTAATTTATTAAGGATAAATAAATTGAAGGTGTAAATTAAATTATTTAAAATTGGTATTTAGATAAATTAATGAAAATAGCATGTTGAGGATAATTAATGGAATAAAATAAATAAATAAGTTCAATTGTGTGAGCTGCTAGTATAGTTTGCAAAATCAAAATTAAAACAAAAAAATGTTGTTTGAATAGAAAAACAAAAAAAAAAAAAAAAAGGAAAGAAGAAAAGGACCAATGAATGTTGAGATTTTTGACTGAAAGGCTGGTGATGAAATAAAAAACTTCTTTTAATTCTGATTTTTGGAGTTTTCGAAAAATAAGAAGATATCTTTTTATTTAATAGAAAAATTGAGAATTTTTCATTCACGGGAAAAATTAATAGAAGCTTCAAAATATGAGTTCTGGAAAAATTGGATCCTCTCTTGTTTTCTCTATTTAATTGTTTCTCTTTCATTGTTCTAGAGGGGAGGCTCTTCTAAATTAAAATATTAGATTAGAAAATTGATCAAGGAAACTGGTGTAGAAGTTCTGAAGAAAGGAAGGGCAACTCTTTGAAAAGGCTATTTGGAATCAAGAAAAGCTTCATCAATTCTTCAGCAAGTGTAGGACTCCAGGTTCCATTCTATTTCTTTGATTTCTCTAAATCACTAAAAATAAATATGTTCTTTGTAAAAGAAAAACCTTTTGAGTTTTAAAATTTATTGGGTAGCAAACCAATGAAAGAAATTTCATTTGGGTCTCTGAAAATGTCTAGTATTTTTATGATTTTGTTATGGAAAATTGTTTCCCCTATGAGATAAATGGGTTTTTGAATATATATATTCATATATATAAATATATATATATACATACATACATACATACATACATATATATATATATCCAAAGGCATATATATAGATATATTATGTACATATGAATATATTTATTAGTTTTCTTGCAAAAGATGTTCTTGATAATATATATATATATTTATTTATTTAAATATTATATTCCTTTTTTTTACAAAATTCGTAGTAGGCTGGAATTTATATACCGACAGATAAGGTTATGTTTTTTTTTTGTTTGAATTTTTTTTATGTAATTTTTTGGGAGGGACGACGCTAGCCGTACCCCCCCATTTCCTTCCTTGGGTCGACAATGGTGCACTACCCACAACAGTCATTAAGACTGTTGTATGCAGCCCACATACCCCCTTGTTGTATACAGCGTGGGTAAGGCCGAAAGGCTTTAAATAGTCACCGTTTGATTTATGGTTTACATTCGCTGATTTATTTAATACATATATATATATTGTTATCCCAGTGATAGAACAATATATATATACATATATATATGTGTGTGTGTGTGTGTGTGTGTGTGTGTGTGTGTGTGTATAATATAAATGTAAAGATATATTGATTCTTTTATGATTGTGAAATTACGAATATGATTGTAATTTATTCATGGAAATAGTCAAATTGTATTCATAACAAAATTATTATCAAAATATTATCTTCAAAATTATTTCATTGAATTGGGAAATAAATCTTATTGGATAATTGAGAATGAAATAAATCAAATTGTGGATATTGTTATGTTACTTGCATTATGGAATCTTGTTAGACTGATTTGGTTATATTTCCTTATCGTTATGTTATCGTTTTGACTTGTTCGATGTGGGAACCTAGTTTGGTTTAGGAATCCGTTTAGGGATATTGTGTACCTTAGGATTCTAGAGGCTTGATTTCATTGTTAATTGATGTTTCTCTTTTCAAGTGCTCTTGATGTGGAAAGTTATTTGGTATCATTATTTTGAAAGGGTTGTATGGGATTTTGTTGAAACTCTATTTGTGTGCCTTTTATCGAGATGGTTAATGCCTCACATGTCATCTATTGAGATTTAATGCTCTGTTATGGGGTCTCCAAGGAGATTGGCTCTTCGTGGGGGCCGACGCATCAAAAGGAGGAAGGGCTCAGGATAACCCACGTAAGAGTTTGATTAACAAGTGAAAACCTAATAATAGAACTTAGGGGGATGGGTAGTAATAACATAATAAGATAATCTTAGATACCTCGTCTATCCATTAGGGCTATTGTAGACTAATGGTAGACTAAGAAGGCTATGGTTGGCAAAGTCATTACCGCATCCTCAGGAGAGGTTAACGGCTCTGCATGAGTCACCCTATGGGGTCGATGCCTCAAGTGGGAGGAAGGGCTAAGATAACCATAGATGGGGGCCGATGTCTCATGTAGGAGGAAGGGCCAGGATAATTCATGTAGGGCTATGCGATGGAACTCTCCACTAGTTTCCCTTATGCTATGCTTTCTTGGTTGCGTTTGGAAGTGCGTTATGATTGTTGTCTTGGATTTACTTTGCAAGTGGTTAATGGTTGTTTCCTTTGATTGATTTGTGTTATGTTTTATGGCTTTGCGTTTATTATGATTGGATCTTGGTTATTGTCATTTATGATCTATGTAATCTCTTGTTGTTGCTATTTGAGTTATTGTTACTACGTTATTCTTTTTTGGAGTTAGTCTTGTTGGAATTCTTGGTCATGGTCACTTCCTTGTCACCTCTGAGCACGGGGGGTGGGTTTTTCTAAAACCCACGTGGTCAGGTGGAACGTGCTCTACACCCATTGGGTTCCCCATCAACGTTCGTTCTCCACAATATCTTTCAGGTGGAGCTTGTACTAGTTATTCATCTTGTATTACAGATATTCCAGTACGATGTATCTATCCCACATGTATGGGAGGTTTTATTGTATCTCATGTATTGTGAACATGTTATGTATTAAAAGATGATGTAATGTAAATGAACTCTTGTAGTCATTCATGATTTATGAGATTTATTATGGTTTGTAGCATGTGATGTATTTATACTTATGCTTATGGATATATGGATGTTATCTTTTGTAAATGGTTATTTTAATGTCTATGATGGATGTAAGATTAGTTAAGTTATTCAGTTTTATCTATAGCTTTAGTTATGGGTTGGTTTATGCGATGTGACCTTGTGTGCCCCAAAGGACTTAGATGTTCATGATTTCATCGTGTAATGTAATTATGTTTAATGGTTCATCACACATTTACTTTGTATTATTTAAAAAAAAAAATGTGTGCATTGTTATTGTCCTTTGGGGTTTGCACGACAGGCATCACAAAAATACTAAGGAATAATTGGGATCCCAAGTTGTAAAGTTGACAATCTATTTATAGTGCCTCATAGGTCACATGCATTATGAATCATCTACTCTTTCCCTCTTAAAAGGATGAGATAAAAAAATTGTAGATAAGAAGAGAGATGGGAGGAGTGGTTCAAGCTACTAGATCTTGGATAGGTAGCTTGATAACATAGAGAAGAGAATAGTCAAAAGAGAAGTAAGAATTTATCATGAAATTAATGATAAGCTTAGTGTCTTGCTAAATTTGAAGAAAATATTGATGATGAGTTAATAATTCTAGATGACAATCTATCAAGCTACGAAAGTAAATATTACAATTATGATTCTCTACTCTCGTATCAAATGATAAAATTCCCAATGGAAATTTAGAGCTTATATTTAAGTGGTTAAAGGCTACCAAATGATGAATCAAATTTCTACAAGAGTGAAAGATTTTTTTTTTTGGATAAGCAACAATGGTGGAGATCTAAGTCTTCATTGAGGCTATTCCATGCAAATTCTTTGAAAATATTAATAAGGTTAGCCCCATAAACCATTAAAAAATAATTTGTTGAATTTATAAAGAAAAATATAATAGAAGAAGTGATTGATGAGGATAAAATTATCTTTCAACTCATTTGAGGCATACGTAATAGAGTTGAAGAAATTTCCGAAGTATATTGCAAATATTTTCATGTCAATGAAACTATAATTTTTATACTCGCATGCTCCTATTTTCAACATGGTAAAGGATTCACTCAAAAGGTTATACAAATTTTTTTAAGAAAATAATTTAGAAGGTAAAAGGAATGAAGAAAAAGAATGAGATAAGAATCCAAAAGATGAGTAAAAAAGATAATGACAACTAAATGACTATCGAATTTCTCTTGGATTTTAATATTAAAATATAAATTTTACATACTATTCTTTTGTAAAGTCTCAAAATAAATTATTTAATACAAAAAATGAATGCCCATATTTGTGAAAGTACATAAAGTAGAAAAATATTAGTTCATTGAAAAAAGTGCTTTGTAAGGTTAAGACAAAATTCAATGCCACTAGGAATGTGTAAATGTGTTGTATATATTTGATAAATGGGTAGGTATATTTTAGGGGTGGATATTTTTTTGGACCAAAATTTAATTTCAAATTATTAGTAGCCATGATATCAAATTATTCTTGACTTTTGATATACTATAATTTAATACTAGTGCCTAGGTAGTTAAATTGTGTTGTGATGTACTTTGGGGCTTCTTTATCTATAAATGGGAAGTTTTTGTGTGGTGAAATGATTATTGTCTCTATTCCCTTGATATAATATTTTATTTTAACTTTCTCTTCTATTTATAATTTGAGTGCTCAATCAATGAGTATATTGTTTTAGGGTTAAATTTCTAAATATATGTCTAGTACTAAAGAAAAACATTACATAATTAATGATGAATAATTTGACATGGAGATTATGGAAAGGTTGTACATGTGATATCTATCTATAAGATATGATTATGGTGTGTATTATCTTTCATTTTTCATTTTTTTTGGACATTTGCATTAGTTTATGTTGATGATTGACAATAATAATAAATAGAAAAAAGTGTTTTCTTTGGTTTCTATCATTTCAATTAAAATTTATCCTTTCAAACAAACTCATTTTCTCTTAACACCTATCATCTTTTACATTTTCTTTAATGTTGAGTTACATTAGGATTATTTTATGTATATAACTTACAAACAAGACACCAAGCAAGAATCTTCAATTTTTCAAAGTAGTGAGCCCATTATTGAACTACAAATTTGAAACAACACATACACTTTTTTTTCTTTTAAATTAGTTTGAGTATATTATTAAATATAAAATAGTTGATCTAAAAAAATACTTGAGCAAAGGTGTGAGCCAGTACATACCCCTTGAATTGGAACAATATAATGATCATTTGGTTAACCTACAAAACTAAGACAGTTTCATAGACCTTGGGATATTTTATCTCTTTAGGAGGTCAATTACCTTTTAGGAAAAATGAGGTGCAACTAGGATTCACACAAGTTGTTGAGTGTGTCAAAGCACCCATCAATACCAATTTTTAACTAAACAAGGAAAAACATTTTATTTTCTTACAATAATATTATTAAATAGAAGAAAAAAGACATTTTATTTGAATATATGTATACCTATAATAAATAAAAATGAACATAAAATCATATATTTGAAATTTAAAAATCAAAACCTAGCTCATGAAATTAATAACCAAAAAAACCAATCTAAGAAGTTTTATTTAAAACTACACAGTCATTAAAAAAATTAAAAAATAAATCATTTAATAGATCTAAAAGACATTATAGTTATTGTATCTTATCCTAAAAATAGAAATCATATAATAAAATGGAAGAAAACTGATTTACACGAAAAGAGAGGCTATATGCACACTTACATTTTCTCAAGGTTAGTCAAATTTACAAGTGATTTTGGTAGTCGTCCATATAGGTTGTTTGAAACTAAGTCCCTATCCAACACAAAAGGAGTGATATGGAAATTAAGTGACTACTCATTAATAAGAAAAAATATATTTGTGAATGACTACTCATAGAGGTCATTTTGAGGTGATTTAAAAGTATAAATTTAAATTCTAGGAACATTGAAAAATCTAGCTATTTAATTTTTAAATTTCTACTAATCATTTTATGTTTTTCTACTTAATCTTATTTATCTTTGAAGCCCAAATACTTATTTAAGAAAAGTTATTAGCTTACAGTTTCTTTAAATTCATGAGGTTTCCAACTTCTTTTGGAATACGACTAAATAGACGATTTATACCAAGTGTCCTGCAATAAATGTATGAAAAAAATTAAATATAGAAAACATAAATTGAGTATGTAGAATATGAATATGTACACTCAAATCCTATATATTTCCTTAAACATTGTGTATTATGAGGTAAAATTATAAGTAAAGCTACCACTAAAAAGTCTCATCCAAGATTCATACTATAAGGACTTACAGATTTACTAAATAGGCCAATGATCCCAACTCTAGTGGTATGGAGCCATTAAGATAATTGCCAGTAAAATCACTGCAAAAATAATAAACAATAAATTATAAATATTTCACATCAATGATCAATTACTTGTTATTTATTTATTAAGCTTTCTTAAATAAAGGTACCTTATTAAAGTGTGCTAATATTCTTTCAAAAATAAAATCTTTTGTTGTATATAAAATATAATAGTGCTTAAAATCGTATAATTAAAATTAAATTGCAAATAACTATTATAAGATCAATTGTAATTCAATCTTGTGCTTCTAAACACATTTCATAACATTTTTATTTACTTTAAAATAAATTCAAATTCAAGACTTGACAAAAATTTCTCACAAGATAGTATTTATTAATTTTCATAAACTTCTATCAAATCATTAGTTTTTTAAATTAATTAAAAACAAAATAAAAGACATTGCTAATACATTTAAATAATAACTATTATAAGATCTATTGTAATTCAATCTTGTGCTTCTAAACACATTTCATAATGTTTTTATTTACTTTAAAATAACTTCAAATTCAAGACTTGACAAAATTTTTGCACAAGATAGTATTTATTAATTTTCATAAACTTCTATCAAATCATTAGATTTTTTTTTTTAATTAAAAACAAAATAAAAGACATTGCTAATACATTTAAATATTTAACTGAATTTTGAAATATAAATTCTTAAGATTTCAATAAGATATTTCATATTATTTAAAAAATAATAAATTCTCTTAAAATACTTTTTTTATGAAATTTAAATACAAATCATTCTATATCTAACCACAAATTTTAATCTTTCTAAATATAAATTTAGACCAAAGATCTATAACTTATATATTCTTAATATAACTTCAAACCAAAAACTACATAGAAGCTTTAATGATTTGTTAATAGATTTAGAGAAAGAAAGAATTTGGAAAGATAAAAGTGGCATATAGGCTCAAAGGAAGGTTTCAAATTGAATTCTAACGAGAGACAATCTAAGTTTTGTGGGAGTTGGAGACTTGTCTCGAGATAATAAGGGACTTATTTTATATGGAGGATCTCACTCTTTAGAATCAAAACAATAATAAAATTAATCAAAAAGTGCTTGTTCTCGGTGTAATTCTCACAAGAAGGGACACAAAATGTTTGAGATCGAAGAAAGGAAATTTCGGAAAGGAAAGTTTGGGTCTATAGATGACTTAAAGTATATGGGACTACTTCGTACTCTCAATATGCGGGAGGCATCTAACTCGTGCTCCACAATATGAGGCGTACATACCCTACCCCTTGCAGGATTTGAACTTGTGATCTCTCTTTCAAGAATAAAATTCTCCACCACAAGATATTCCCAAATACTAACAAAAGCATGGATCAAAGACACTAGAACCCTAATTGACATGTAAAAGCTTATGTAGAGGAAGCATTGAATTGGATATTTAAATTTGTCAAACTAAAGTGTACGCATTGCTACTGTGAACAAAATCATGTAACAAATTTTCTGGCTAAAAAGGCATCTATAGCACTATTATAACATATATCGAAAGTATTGACACGTTAGATTGGGAGGAGCTAAAGTTTTAGCTGCTTATAAAAGGTTGTCTGCTTGACATTCTGTTGTTTAGTATAGGTTGTCTGCTTAGAAAAGATCTGCTTGTTTCTGTTTTTTTAATCTAAAAAAGATCTTTTATTGTCTGATACTCGGCCTTTAAATCTTGTCAAAACGGTTCTAGGTCTTGACGGGGTGGCAGATACTTGGTAGTCTCATACGATCACGGTCTACTATTCTGGTAGATTTTCATAAAAAACTTAAGGAAGTTAGCAATTCAACTAGCTACGTGACGACGTAGAGTTGATTTTTTTGGCTTCTAATGAAGCTGCGGACGAGGTTCTACAGTTACCTATAGTGGTGTTAATGTCTTTGTCATTCATTCCGATGGTGGCTAAAGAGGAAGTGACGATGGAGGAGTTGAATATGCTACCCAGGGATGACAAGATTTTGATGGACCTATTTTAGGATATGAGTCAGGTGTCACATCTCCGTCAGATGCCTCCACGAGTAAAGAAATAATTAAAAAAAAGGAAATGAATGAATGAATGGTTTTTTAATGACGTTCACGAGACCATCAGTCTATGGAACCAAGCACCGAAACTATAACCATTTTCAAGTTTTTTTCCATGTCAGCCCTTCTATTATAGATCTTGACTAGAAAGCTAGCAGTTTTGAGGAGCGTAGTCTCCCTAAAAAGCTCATTTAGATTATCCACCTTCAAATTGTCTTCATATTGGATACGGATATCATCATAAGCAGCACACTCAATCATGAAGTGTCATTCAGTCTCGACAGTCCCTTTGTTGCAAAAAATACAAGTTCTTTGCTCCCAAGCCTCCTTGGGGACAGCCTACCTACCTGTCTCGCATCTAAGATGGTGTGACCCGGTTCTTAATTGAGCGACCAAAAGCCTAGCCTTGCCTTTAATTGTAACCCTTAGATAGTCTTTCTCATCATGTTCCCACGTGGGGTTGAACTCCTGGATATAATGTGACTTTGTACGGCCAACTTGCTTAGTCCACATAGTAGACCTAAACTTTTCTAGCACAAACTTTTTATCTCAGCATTAGTATTGGGATACTCATGTAGTTTAATGTTCCATTTGTTCAACCACTTGCTATTTTGCTTCATCCAAGTCTTCTTTCTACGGTTTAGCTCCTCCCCAACAACCATTTTGGGTCAGCGGTGCAAATCCATTTTCTCAACTTTTTTTAAATAACTTATTAACCGAATAACAGCAGATGCCTCCAACGAGAACATACCAGTTTCAGCCAAGAGAATCTCATATGGAACCGAAGATTTGACTTTGATGCTAGTAGTGATCAAATGCTTTTGAATTCTTTCAACTTGCCTCCACTTGTGGTTTGACATGCTACCCCCCCAAACCTCACAACCATAGAGAGAAACTGATGCCACCAACAAACCAAAAAGGGTTTTCTTGGTTTTCCAATCCCATAACTCTGCTTTCCTACATCTGTTCTGCAGTAAATAAGATGCCTTCCAACCACCTTGAATCCTTTTCGCCCTGCAAGTCTCCCAATTGAGCCTATTATGGAAATCAATACCAAGATATTTGTATTCTTCCACCACCTCCAAAGGGCTGCCCTCAAAAATGAAATTAAAAAACTGCTTCTTCCTTTTCAAAGAGAAAATCATGATTTTGGTTTTGCTGGTGTTAACTTGCATACCAACCTCTTGGCAAAATAGATCAAGAGCCTTTAAATGATCTCTCAAACCAAGAGCAGATTTTTCAATTAAGATAAGATCATTCGCATATAAAGTAACTTCACCACATAACTAGCTAGTTGAATACCCTCTCCATCAGTTTTGTTTAACCATTCTTCAAGCTTATCAATATATAAGCCAAATAGAGTGGGAGATAGGGGACAAACCTATTTGACCTCGATGTCACTACCAAAGCATTTAGACATACCATCTTTTGTTCTAATTTTAGCGCTAACTTTCTCATAAAGTTTATGGACTGCTGCTCTAAGTTCATCAGGAATACCAAGTTCCTTCATTTTGTTCCACAGTTTGTCCCTAGGTACTGTGTCAAAAGCTTTTTTGAAATCAACGAAACAACAAAAAGCTTCAGCCCCTTGAGTGTCCCAAACTTTCTCGATGAAGTGCCTAAGCGTGATGCAGTGATCTATGGTAGAATGCCTTGGTCTGAAACCAGCTTGCCCCTTTGCCCTTTTACCTTCCTTTTCGGCCCAATTACTGATTCTGCACTCTAACATGCTCCCATAAAGTCTACCAAGAAGAGGATTGACCATTATAGTTTGATAGTTAGAAGGATTATTGATATCCCCACTATTATGTAAGGGGATGACCACACTGGTAGCCCATTCAGCTGGAAAGTCATTTTGAGTGATGCTATTAAAGAGGTATTTGATGTGAGGTGTGAGGAGCTCACAACCCCATTTTAAGCATTCAGCCTGTAGCCCATCAATATCTTGAGCCTTACCACTTGCTAAATTTTTTATGCCTTTCTTGATATCCTCCTCCGAGAAGAGCTCACTTGAGGCATGAATTAAAGGGGGCTTGATTTTCTCCACCGGTTGTTCATACAAGAGCTTCGCATACTCTAACCACTACTTTCCAATGATATTATTTTCTATCTGACTCTTCTTTTGCTGCAGCTCTCTCCAAAAGCTTTTGGGATTGTGTTTACCCAAAGCAATTAACTCTTTCCTTCTTAAATTCACATAGATTTCTTTTTTAGATTTTACCAACTTCTCGTAGTTTACTTTACTTTCTTTGTTTGATATATTCTTTTTGACCAATCTTCTTGCTGCTTTGCACTCCTCATCATACCATGGGTTAGCAGGGAAAGTATTTGAAATCCCTTTCTTGGATCGAGATCTCTTACAACCTTCAAGAGCCTTGTGAATTAGTGGAACCAACATATTGCTGCTAATGTATTCGTTTTTTTCATTGCTTTCATTGCATGGTATGTTTTTTCTTTCTTGGAGGTGATGATCCAGCGCAACAACAAAGATTTCTTGATTTTCATGATTCACAAGGATTTTTCCTTGTGAGTGAGCCTTCTTATGAGAGTACTGATTTTTTCCATCTTGTTGGTTGCCATCATGAATGTTAAATTTAACAAGAAGAGTCATATGATCAGAATTTAGACCAATAGGGCAGCACCCAATATTGAACTTTAGCAGCCTAGAGACTAAATTTTGAGAACATAACACATAGTCTACCACACTTTGCCCATTGTAGGTTTTGCAAGTGATACCGCCTAACTTTGGCCACATTTTCATACCATTACAGATTACCACGCCGTATAAGCTACATAAACCAAGTAGCTCCACTCGAAAGTGTGACACACCCCCACTGCCATCTTGTGAGGTCCTTTCCCAAGGCTGAACCTCCGCCTCCTCAAGCCAAAGAGGGTTGTTGTCTTCCCCCCCACTACTACCCAATTGAATGGATTGATTGTTGGTTGTCCTTGCATTAAAGTCCCCCATTAGCACTATTTCTCCTGAAGAGCTAAAAATAGAAATGTCCTTTTTTAAAGTAGCAAATGGGTCTTCATTATCCATCTTTCTCTTCTTGTAGACCTTTGAGTTTTTAGGAGCAAAATAACATGCAGCCAGCCAAATTATTGCCCTATTTTCTGTTATTTTTAGCCATATAAATTGCTTGTTTGGATCCATTTTTTTCAACTTTTATCATCTCTCCCCAAGCTTCTTTTATTAGGACTGTAATCCCTCCATGCCCCTTACTTGTTTCAGTCCCTTCATTCCACATTGAGATTTTAACATACCCTTCAAAATCTGGAATTTTGCAATTATCATGCTCATGAGTTTCTGTAAGAATGATAATGTCTTTCCCTTCTGCTATGGGCCCCAACCCTGGTCCTCTTCTCCACAGGTAAGCCGTACAATTCCAACTTACTATGTGCAAATACTCATGTGGAGCCCCAAATCCCTATTTATTGTGTGATGATCGCTCACTAATTTGAGCTTTCCCATTTTTCAACCATGCCCATTTTCCAGCATCCCTTGCTGATTACACTTTCACCCACTCCTTCCTTCACTCTTCTTGCTGATCGAATGTTAGGTCTTCATCTAAGTAGATTTGAGTACCTCTAAGGGACCCCCTATTCTTTAGGATTGCATTCTTGTCTTCCATGCTACCTAAGACAACCCTTACATGTCTATCCCTCCGTGCCTCTGTTTTCTTTCCAATCCTATTTGCCTGCTGAATTCTTCCTACCCATTTTAGTTGGTCCTTGAGAAAGTCCCTTGTTAAGATATCAGTCCTCTCCTTTTCCCCAAACATAGTCAATGCCCAATTAATGAGGCATGGGCTACAATATGGGCTTGCTGTGCAGGTATTAAACTGGAGAGAACAGGAGGAATGGGGCGATTCAAAGGACAGAGACAACACATTAATTGAGGCATGGCACCCTTTCCCTCCCCCCATATTGCGATCTGATTTCCACGTGAAAGGGGAAGCGTGGGCAGGTAATGTCGAAAAAGGAGGCGCCTAATAGTCATTAAACCCCCACGACCCCTCATTCTACGAATTCAAGCTTGGCCTCTAGAAGAAAAGAATGCAGAGGATGGGTCGTGGGAATGAGTAGAACAGGGATAGAAGAGAATGCGTGAGAGAAGGAATGCACGCAGTTTAGACAGAAAACAAGGAGAAAGATGTGGTCTCGAGAAAATGTAATTGGTAGGTATAACACTAAAATCCACAACAATTCCAATGTCCTCCTTGCCTGTGATGAGAAGGAGAGCAAGAGGGCGCAAGAAATTTAGGCTCTGTTTTAGGAAAAAGAAAAGAGGCTTCGGACGTTCCCCAAAGCATAAATGATAAAGGATTTTCATCAGCAAGATGGGCCGGCAGAGAAAAAAACGTGAAGGGGAGAATCATGTAGGGAGAAGAAAAGGCAATGATTGCAACATTCAACCTGCCTGCGCTCAAATTGGTGTTTGGAAAGAGGGTAGGGATGGTCAACAAATCCAACTGGAATCGATTTTTTTCAATGTTTATAAGGTCAGTTCATTGCGCCAGAGTCTGTTAGAAGTTTTTCTTTTAGATTGCATAGAAGCTTTTAAATTTAGCTTTTCTATGGCTTATGAGAGAGGCCTAGGAAATTGAAGCTTAGTGAGAAATCATTGACCTATAACATATATGTTCTTTCTGTGTATAATCTACATTTGAAATGTAGTCTAATTTTATAGTTGTTAGAGCTGCTCAATCATCATTTTATTATAATTAGGGGAGATGTACTAGTAGCTGCCCGGGCTAACTTCGCGCAATTGTGCATAGTGTAAAATAGGTCTGATTTCTTTTTTTCTTTTTGGCTTCTTCGTAAGCAAGTTAGGACCTTAAAAAGAAAAAAATGGCTTTTGGGTATTTTAAATGCGTCTTGTGGAACCTGTAAAGTGAAAGGTGCTCAAAAAGGGTGTTTTTAAACCTCCATCCCCTACATCTTTACCACTTTGCCACTACCCGTTCATTAGACAACCAATAAAAACTTACAAAAATTCAAGGTGTTTTCAATAGTTTTCAATGTGTTTTATTTTTTTGGTCAACTACACATTCAGTAGTGAACGGTTGTTGGGGGGTCAGGGGAATAAAGAGTAAACAACAATTGGATCATGGGCGGCAATTGGGTCTTTTCCCCTACTTGGGCTTAGGGTTATCTGTTCTCCAACCACTCTTAATTTGGACAATGCATTGCCTCTTTTTAGGCTTAATTTCTTAAGGATTTGGGTGTACTTAATAGTTTCTCAATGTGTGCCTTTCTTAATAACCTACCTTAACATTGTCCCATGATGGTTCTAAATTCTTTTAGTTACAACATTTGGGCATATAGGTTGTTGTGTTGAATTCTATATTACCCATGTTGATCTATGTATATATTCATTTGTTGTTGCTTGTTTCCCTTAGTATCTAGTAATCACAATTATACATATTGATTGCTAAAGAATGGGTTGTGAAAGGGGTAAAGTTTGGCTAAGGACGAATACATTCAAGGATGTCCTTCTAGCTTCCTTTCTTCTTAGCCTTATTCCTTCCTCACTGTTATTTAATATTTTGTCACCTCCAATGTATGCCAATTTCTCCTTGAATGATTTCAAATTGTTAGTAATTCTCTTCATACTTTATATTGGGTAATAGGATAAGATAAATAGTTTGAACATGGGAGATGTATGACTACTGAATAGACAAAATTATATATATATATATATATATATATATATATTGAAAATAAGATACACATAGATATGTTATCACTAGATAGTAATATTTGATAGGCAATATATGCTTAGATAAAATAGAAATCAAACATCATTGCATATTTTATTTAAATTGAGTTGACACATAGAGACAAGTGGAATTACACTAAGACGGGTAGTAGGTAACCTTTAGCTGTTGATTTGGACTATCGACCTTAGTAAATGAATGGTGGGGTTGAATTCTTGTTCAAACTTAAATAGTATGATATATGCTAGAATGATATGGGTTTTGTAATGTTGTCCATGTAATTAGTATCTTAGCCATGGATATGGTTGTTGTCGGAGGTGCTTAGATTAATTATGGTTATGATTAAGATGCCTTTACTATGGTTCAAACTTAAATAGTATGATATATGCTAGAATGATATGGGTTTTGTAATGTTGTCCATGTAATTAGCATCTTAGCCATGGATATGGTTGTTGTCAGAGGTGCTTAGATTAATTATGGTTATGATTAAGATGCCTTTACTATGGCCTTCAAAATGATTGCGAGAGAACATAAATGGTCACTCTTGATTTTTGAAAATTGGGAAATATTTTGATGAATTATCAATTTAATTGGGGCCTAATTCCCTTATTATCTACATCCTTTTAAAATATTGAAACTAAGAAATTATCAGTACCATTATTGGGTAATAACTTGTGATGGCTATTTATTAAGTCTAAAGACTTCCCATCTACATTGTGTTGTGTTTGGTTTCTATTTGACACATTATGTTGGACGTTGAAACATGTGGACCACGAGTTGTGATGTTTCTACATCTCATGACCACTAAAATATAAGAATAAGGGCTGATTTGCAAATATTGTGTTGTCATATGGGATCACTTATGGTTGTTGTTAAGTTTAGAATTAGTAGAAATGCAAAGTGCTTGTTCATTATATGGTCCTTGAATTAGACAATTAGAAGAATGTGGGGTTGCCCCATAAAAAGTAAATGAAATCACAAGGTTAAGACCATAATTATCACTAACATTATTGTGTGCATACATTTATATGAAGATTCAATGGACATAGTGTTGCCAACTATCGTAAGAGGGATTCAGGTATTGATTATACTTAATACATGCTTATAAATACTATTGTATGTCCTTCAAAGATATCTATTGACCCGTTGAGTATATGAACCTCAATATTGAATCTAATATGTAAATTTCAAATGGAAATGCTTTCTTATAGGTTTGTACATGAACTAAGGTGATTTCATATTGTGTAATATGCTTAGTCCCTATATTGATAAGATAAACCCAAGGATGTCCAAGTTGGTTTATGAATAATAATGAGTTGAGTTTAATTCAAGACCTTTGTATCGTTAAAGGGAAGTATTATAGTATGGGTTGTTAAATCATATGTTTAATTATACTCTCCTAACTATTATTAAGCATTAATAATGAAAGATAAATATTAAGAAAACCTTGATTATGGGTAACTTGTGCATATGCATCACTTGAGAGAGGTTATAAGGAGAACTATGTGTGACTTTGATCCGTTTGGAAGAGGGTACGTAGGTGGTCCTTGGGAGAAAGATTCCTTTATGACCTCAAGTCCAAAGGGGGAGGGTTCAGGGGGATAACTCCAAGGGTTGGGGTTGTTCCTAATTGGTTTGACCTTTCCTCCTTCGTAAGCTTCAGTTTGAGACTGAATAGGTACCAAATGGTATGAATGAGTTAAGAAAATTTAATAACTTATATTAGTACATAATATGCTTCTATATATTAAACAAAATGAAGTAAGGGATTTAACTACTTTATAATTGGTATTTAATTATATGTATATGCTAGGTAAATTCCATCTCATGTTGGTTCCATGTAACTTTTATGTGTGAAAAATGACTCCATATCTAGAGGTCTCTATGTATAGGCACATATATTTGTTGACTGTGATTGTGAGTCAATGTTATGTATGACCCACCCAAGTGTGAACTTCCAAGATATTTGAGCAGTGATAGACAATCATTGGACTATGTCAATTACTAATGTTTGGGCTACTACTAGGGATTATCTGGCACTCACTTGGTTCACAGAGGTGAAGGTTGCTATGGAGTACCCTAGCTATGATATGGTAACGATTGCATGGGAATGGACCCATATGTGTTGATAATGGCAATTTGGGGCTAACCGTTGTATCGAGGGGGTTCACTAGTTGTCACTGAGGGCACGAAAGTGACTGATGTCAAGTGTTATTCAAGATTGTAAAGAAGATAGCTGACAATATCACTTTAAAGTCACAAAGTGGTATTTGTTGGGAGTTACTTCTTCTTAGGTGGACAAACTTGTCATCGGTGGCCTATAGGAGAGTGAAGTTGGAATCCACTAGATTATGGTAGCTTAACTACTTGTGAAAAACTTTGGGATGGTGGACGAACCCGTGGTGTAGTATGGGATGCACTAAATCCCATTCCCAATTGTGATATTATATACTTGGCCTTATTGGTTTGAGGACGAACTCACAGTGTAGTTAGGGATGCACTAAATCCTCTTCCTATTTGTCCAATGCTGCAGAAGACTAGAGGAAATAATAAGACCCATAGTGTAGTGCACAATACACTAATATTGTTTTCTATCTAAGATGCATTATGGACATGTGTTAGTCAACCATTGTAATGTGTGGGCTAGTCACCATGTATTTGTAATGTATGTTAGAGTCAGTCACTAATGTAATTGTTATATGTGTATAAGTCAATCACTATTGTACTTGTGATGTGTTAATGAGATAGTCATTGTTGTACTTGTGATGTACATATAAGCTAATAATCACTATTGTACTTGTGATATGTATGATCCAAACACTATTGTATTTGTGATGTGTATGAGCTAGTCATCTTGTGTATATGGATGTATGCTCGTGACAATCATTGTGTATGATTTTTGAGATTATGATATGATATGCCCTTTGTGAATATTGTGAATGTTTGTGCACTAATGCTTGGTAATGTTTGGAATGAACCTAACACTTGATGGAAAATTTATTACCATTATTAGCCAATAGGCTATTTTATGTGGGGGAACCCCACCGGAATTTCCTACAGTCAGTGCCGGCGGGACCCCACAAAAAGTATTCCGGGAACTCGGCGGGAACCCACAGACATGCATTAAATATGGTTGATCAGATTTAAAACATCTGACGTGCTTTCCAATCAATCGATATTATGAACGGGTTGTGCCTGATTCGTTTTACGCTTCACGTTGTGTGGCCCAGCTCTTTCATGAGACTCGTAGGCCAGGATTGCCTTATGGGCAAAGTGGGAGAGCAGCATCGGATTTTACGGGCTGCCTTTGCTCGCCTTTTGGGCCCCCAGACATTACATAATTATATGGCTAAAATGAACGCCCAGATCCAACAGCATATCAATGAAAAATGGAAGGGCAAAGAGCAAGTAAAGATGGTTCCTTTGGTGAAAGAACTTGTCCCATCTATTTCAGCTAGCTTGCTTTTCGACATAAATGAGAAGCACCAGCAGGAACGACTCCATGGCCTGTTGGAAACTGTTCTTTCGGGGCTTGTTTCTGTTCCAGTGAACATTCCTGGATCCCGTTTTTACAGAGCCGTTCACGCAAAATCGGAGATGGATAGAATCCTCTCTTGTTTAATTGAAAAGAGAAAGATCGATCTGTGTTCAGGAATGGCATCGAGTGATCAGGATTTACTTTCTGTCTTGCTGACCTTCAAAGATGAAAGAGGGAATCCGCTCACCCACAAGGAGATCGTTGACAACATTTCTCTGTTGTTCCATGGATCATACGATTCCACCAATTCACCGCTTACCATCATGTTTAAACTCTTGTCATCTAATCCAGAATGTTATCAAAAAGTAGTTCGAGGTATGCAGGATCTCTAGTTTTCCTTTCCTTCTTTCTAAAACTCTGTTTAGTACCTTTGCAGCAAAAATTAGGGTTTTGTGTGTTTAACACTTTGGCTTTGTGTTTTGAACTTAATGATCTAAGCATAGAAAAGTATAGGTTATGTTGTAGACAATAGTGAGGTTTATATATAATCAAGATAAATACCAACTTATGTGGATTCAATGTCTTATTTGTGTCTTGTAATTTAACCCAAGACTTATAAGAGACAAGTTTAAAGCAAATAAGTATGTTGTTAGTTGGAATATTAATCCCAACTACTCGACTTTACTCCTCCATAGACCATTCAAGCGAGTGAGATTTCATTTGTCCAGCTCAAACCCGTTTCAGCTATACTTAACTCTGTTATTTCATTTGCTCTCTGTCTCTGTTTCTCCTCTGCCTCTCTCCTTCACTGTTTAAGCCAAAATCTGCACAAAGACAGATGAAATTTTAAAGGAGATTTGTGTTTCCTGTGTATAACAGAGCAATTGGAAATCCCTTCTAATAAAGAGGATGGAGAAGAAATCAGTTGGAATGATCTGAAACAAATGAAATATACATGGCAAGTTGTCCAGGAAACGCTACGAATGTTCCCTCCAGTTTTTGGGACATTTCGCAAGGCCATTACAGACATTCATTACGATGGCTATATAATTCCAAAAGGATGGAAAGTAAGCTGCGTACTGATAATGCATCATTTGTTTTGTTGAACTCTGTAAAGCTTAATCTAACCCAATGGTTTTATAAATCTGATGTGAACAGCTTCTATGGACAGCTTATTCTACACATCTGAAAGATGAACATTTCCCTGACCCAGAGATATTCAGACCTTCAAGATTCGGCCTTTCACATTCTTACCATTCGGGGGAGGCTTACGCATATGTCCAGGTTGGTAGTTTTCAAAGATGGATATTTTGCTGTTTGTGCATCATTTTTTCAAAACTTTCAGTGGCTACACAGCAATTGATCCTGAATATTGATTGTGCTAAAGATTCTTCCTGTTGCCCATCAGAAATATGCAAGAGAAGCGGCTATAATAATGCAACCAATAGAACAACAGGAAATTTAGCTCAATTTCAAATTTTCATTTTGAATCACAAAAGCCCCGCCCGCGCCCCCCCACAAGTGTTCTGCCTGGCAATGTTGCAAAGCCAAGACTTTGAAAATCTTAGCTGATATATATATAGAGATAAATATAGGGAGGGAGAAATAGGGAGTGTGTGTGAGAGTGAGGGAGAGATATTGAGAGATATTGAGAGAGAGAGAGGGGTAAGGAGATAGAGATGGGGAGAGGTAGAAAGGAAGATAGAGATAGAGATGATGGATATGGAGAGAGAGGGAGAGAGAAATAGAGATATAAAGAGGGGGAGACAAAGAGAGGGAGATCTATGGAGGGATAGAAAGATTTAGGAAGATATAGAGAGAGGTAGAGAGAGGGAGATATATATAGAGAGAGGTACAAATGTATTAAATTAGGATATGTGTGTATGTTAGAGAGAGATGGATATATATATATATAGAGAGAGAGAGAGAGAAATGGATATGATTAGGATTAAATTAGGTTAGGGTTCAATAAAAATTCTAAGATAAAGCTTGGAGGGTTTAGGTGATTAAATATAGATTAAGATGACAATTAGGGTTAGGGTTAAAGATTAATTAGGATTAGGATTGAATTAGGGATAGGGTTAGGGTTAGGGATCAGTTAGGATTAAGCTTCAATTAGGATTCAATTATAGTCCAATTAGGGTTATAACTAGGATTAAAGTTAGGTCAAGGTTTAGTTAGGGTTAGGGTTCTAAAATAAAGCTTGGGTTTAGCATTGGGACCTTAGGGTTCAATTAGGGTTTGGATTGTGGTTTGGGTTCAATTAGGGTTAAGATTAAATATGTTAGGCTTAGAGTTAGGGTTCAAGCTTAATTAAGGTTGAATTTTAATAGGGTTAGGGTTAGGGTTTTAATATAAATCCTAGGGTTAAAGGGTTTGCATTCAATTAGCATTAGAGCTAGGGTTAGATTTATATTAGGGTTAGAGTTAGGAGTTACAAATCAAGATTAGTGTTAGGGTTTGTGTCAGGGTTAGGGTCAGTTTTAGATGATTAATTAGTGTGAGGGTTAGGATTTAATTAGGACTAAGATTCAATTAGGGTGGTTAGGGTTCAATTGATGTTCAATTAGGGTAAGGGATCTAGGATAAAGTTTGGGTAAGGCTTAGGATTGGGGTTAGAATTCAATTAGGATTAAGGTTAGGGTTACAATTATGGTAAGGGTTAAGATTCAATTAGGAATTAATTAGGGATACGGTTAGGGTAGGAAAACAAGAGAGAACAAAGGAGAGAAACAAAAATATTGAAGTTGATAGAGATCTACAAATTCCAATGGATAGAAAGGAGAGGGACAAAGAGAATGATAGAGAAAGGGAGAAGGAGAAAGATAGAGATAGGGAAGGGAGAGAGAAGGATAAGGATAAACACAAATACAAGGACATGGATAGAGAAAGGGAAAAGGATAGAGAAAAGGAGAAAGATAGGGACAAGGAAGGGAGAGAGAAGGAAAGGGATAGACTGAGAGACAGGGATAGGGACAGAGAACGGGAGAAGGAAAGAGAAAAGTAGAAAGATAGGGATAAGGAGGTGAGAGATAAAGACAAGGATAAGCTGAGAGATAAGGGAAAGGATAGAGAAAGGGAAAAAGAAAGTGAAAAGGAGAAAGATAGAGATAAGGAGGAGTGAGAGAAGGACAGGGATAAATCAAGAGATAAGGATAGGGATAGGGAGAAAGAAAGAGAGAGGGAGTGAACTAGGGATAGAGATAGGGACAAGGGCAAGGACAAAGTAAAGGAGAGGACTAGAGACTGAGATCGAGATAGAGAATCTAACAAAGATAAAGAAAGAGCAAAGGGGGAGAGATCAAAAGTGAAGGATAAAGAGAGAAAAGATGGAGGAAAATCTAAATAGACAGAAACCAGGAGTGGTGATAATGCAAAGGAGAAAGAGAAGAACAAGGAAAGGGATAATGAAGAAATGATTTGAAGAGAACCAGATGGTCATAACTTGTCAACAAAAAAGCTAGAAGAAAAGATTGGAAAGTAAGTAATAGTTCTTTGCCATTGCATCTTGCTTTAAAGTAGTCTCTACTACTTCACTTTCTTTCCATTTCATTCAGTCCATGATACTCTAAATCTCCATTGCTATTATTTGATACATGATATATAACTTTATCTTCCTTAGAACAATGGTTTTCATGAGTTCCATGCAATAAGCAATATTCTGGAGTAATGCTTGACATTGCCTTTTGTTTATGATATAATAAAAATTATTATTATTCAGAGAAGCATGTTACAAGCATTTTAATTGACATTGCCTTTTGTTTATGATATAATACAAATTATTATTGTTTTGAGAAGCATGTTACAAGTATTTTAAAAAACATAATATTTTAGTAATAGCATTTTAATGTTTTGAAGACTAAGGGAGGAAATAATTAAGTAGAAGTTAGAAGGTCGATCAGAAATTTTATCATGGGTGAATAGGAGTAGAAAGATCGAGGAACATAAAAATGTAGAGAAGGAAAAAGCTGAACGTCTTGCAAGAATATTTGAAAGTAGGTTTGTAACCTTTAGAGGCTTACATTCTCTCTCTACTAATTTAAGGGTTTTCCATTTCACTAATCAAATTGTCCTTGTAAAGTTGATTCAAAATTTCTTCTACTAAATGCAAACCCCTTTTTCCCGGTTTTGTTTCTTCTCCAAGGATAATGTGGAGGAATAGCCTATCGGCGTAAGTATTGCACCTCATTGGTGCAAGTGCTAGTATTATAATTGGTCTAAATTGATAACTTATGCTTAATGATTAGTCATTGTTTAAAAATGAGATTAGAGATCTCATGCAAGAGGAGAGAATGAACTCCCTCCAACATTGTTGGATGGACTACGAAGCCTCTAATTTCCACAAGGGGATATGTAGGTAGGGTCACCATGAACCTTCAAGGTTAAGGTTTAGGTCTAGGGATGACCCTAATCATATCAGCTTAGCACTTTTGAGTGTAGGCTTATAAGTGTGACATTGATTGTTATCACCAAGATAAATGTAGAACTTTTAAAATTAACACTTCAAATTTAGATGAAAGATGTTTGGTCGGTTAAGTTAGTAGTTATGATGAGTTATAAAAAAATATTGTGGTGCCTAAGGGGCGAATTTTATAGCAAGTGATTCAACATGGTAGGGTAGAGGATTTAGTAATTGAGCACCTTAATTTTGCATTTCTCAATATTCTATTTGGAAATTTTAAATCACTCTCAATTTTTTATAGTATCTTATTTGGTAATTCCCCTACTTATAACTAAGGTTTCAAGGCCACATCATCAAATATGATGTTACATCAACATGCATTTTGCTGAGGTGTCCAAAAAAGCCACCAAAAAAAGTTAGATTGATAGTCGTGCACTAAGTCATGTTTTATTAGTGTGTTGATGTGACATCACATGATTTGTTGTTTTTAGATCTATGGAATACATTTCATTCAATTATGGGTACATTTCATTAAATTATATAATTGATACTCTATCAAGAGTGGCAAGGAGTGCGGAATTAATTGATGGCATTCATATCTCTCATTTGGATTTTACAATGTTGGAAATAAATTACACTTGAACCGACAATTGTGTTGGAGTATTGTAATTTCTCCCACCCAATTATCACAATCATTAAATGAGAAAGAAATTAAATTAAATGCAATGTTCTAGAATAGATACGGATGAAGAGAGAAAAACATTAAATATTTGTCAAGTGATTTATCTAATGTGATAAGTCGGTCTAAGTTCTAAAATATACATTGTATCTCTCTAAAACCTCTATATATTAAGACATTTGTAATGGTTTTCATCATCAAAATGTAGAATCCAAGTGCTAAGATGATCAAGTGATCATGTAATAAGTGTTTGAGAATGAGTTGAATGTTGTAGCATTCTGAATATATATAATGATTGTAATCAATGGATTAATGAAGAGTCGAAACGTTGTAGCACATAAGAGAGATTGATATGATATTGTGTTTCATGTGTTTATATTTTGTGTTTATACTATATTGTGTTATCCCCATCCACCACCATCATAGTGGTATCAGAGCGTAGGTTCAGATAGAGTTGAAGTTATCGCAGGAGATCAGGAAGAGATCGTAGGGAGAAGATGGGCCTGTAGCAAGAGAACCGCAGCTGTTAAAGAAGTCATCGCCCAACAAAAGAGTCGTCAGATTCAAAAGGAGAGATCTGTGAAGGTCGCCAAGAAAAGCCGTTGAAGAGAGGAAGGGATCGCAGATTTGTGAATCATCATTTTTGGAAGCAGCAGCTATTAAGAAAGTCTAACCCGCCATGAAAAAGGAGTAGCAATTTTTTCAAAGCAAAGGAGATCGCAGGGTTTGTGGAAGTCAAGGCAGATCGGAGAGGTAAGGGGGGCGCAGAAATCAGAAGAAAGTAGATTTAAGGGAAATGCCAGTCAATAGGAGGACGTGGAAAAAGACAATGCATCTGTAGCTGCAAAAGGAGATCCCCTTACATGATATCCTCTGCCGATAAGAGAAGATTTTGATTTTTGAAGTCGCCATTGAGCAAGTTAATCGTAGTTTTAAAGGGGGCAATTTAAACTTCAAAAAGGAATCACCACATTGCTTGAAGTCGCCTGAAGGAAACAATAACGGATCGTTGTATAAGCGCAGTCCATATCTAACTAAAAGAGGAGGATCGCAAGTTTTTTTCATAGTCAAAGCCACAGCTATTAAAAACTAAGCCACCACTAAGGAAAGTCGCAAATCAAAGGAGAAGAAGCCACTGCCCAACAAAGGAAAGGCCGCAAGAATCACAAAAGGAGTCACAGATCGTTGATCATAGCCGTTGCAAGCCGCCCAAGTCTAAGCCGTCTGTTATAAGGTTGCAGCCAAAGAGGAAATCATTGTCATCGCATTCGCAGCTATTAGAAGATCAGTTACAATAGTGAAAAAAATTGAAATTGAAGAAGAGTGGAGGCACGCGAAGCTGTCAAAGAAATTGCTACAGTGAAAGTGAAGGTAACGTGGGTTTAAATCATTTGTTTCAATGAGAAAGATAGGTAAAAGAGTAAAGAAAGAAAAAATATATTTTTTTAGAATTTTTAGAAATTAAGAAATCTAATTCAGAATTGTTAGCAGAGATTGTAATACAAAAATCTAAATTTTTTTTGTAGAATTTATGATCTTGAAGAAGAATTGGAGAATGTTAAAGCAAAAAAATGAAGAATTAGAAGGAAGATTGATGTTGTTCGATGAGATCAAGAAGAAGGATGTAGATTTAGAAGAAAAGATAAGGTTGTTAGAAAAGGAAAACTAATACATTTCAAATCAAAGCCATAAGTTTGTCATGTTTCATGTGACATAGAAGATTTGGTTGTTCATTTGATCAATCAATTGGTTTTTGTGTAGCTGAAGTTATTTTTTTTATGAATAATGTAAAGGTGAAGATGATAATGTGTCTACAAAACTTGTTGGTTGTAATGAGGAGAATACTGGTTTCAAAATCATGAAAACAGATATATAAAGGTCAAGGATTATGAAAGTATGACCAAGGTATCAAAGAGCCCGTTGAGCCAATTTACCGAGGTCAAAGTATGAAGGCCTTAGTTATGTCATATGTAAAGGAAATGATATTACAGGTGTTATAGCTTCAAGAAAATTTGTCAAGGAATACATTGCATGCAATGTTTTCATTGTAATAGGAAAGGACATACAAAGGATATGTGTTGAAATATTCATCTTTGTACCATATGTGGATTACATAATCATTATAAAAATATATGTTGGCAAAGAAAGTGGAAAAATGAATCTTTGACAGGATGCATGCAAATGAATTATGGATGGAGTTATGGACTAAATTGGCAAAAGATTACATGTATGTTGAAAAGGTTGTTCAAATATAAATGTTCATATGTGAGAAATGATAACAATCAAGAGAGGTTAGAGTTGCTAAGAAAATGACCATTGACATTTCAGATGAAGGGGAGGAAGGGAATGTGGAGGATTCTAGCAGTGGGAAAAGGGAGAGAAGATATGCTCAGTTGGCTAGTATTAATACAAAAGGGAAAAAAAATTCGTATGAGGAAGAGGAGGAAGCCCCCTTAGATGAGGAATTCATTCCATCCCTGGAAGAGTCGTTGGATTTGAGCAAAGCTAAGCTAGATGTGGTGCTCAGTTTGGCTGAGGAAGAGGACATATCCAATTTTGAAGAGGAGGATGTGGGTTGTGGTACTAAACAGGGTGTGGTTAAGGACTCTGAAGAAGATGAGGAAAATGTTGTGGACAAGTAATTGGAGCAATATGTTGTTAATATTACAGTGATGGAAAATCCAGAGGAGGAAGGGGAGATCGCTGACAAAAAATCCCAAAATTATGAGATATTAGCTTTGTAGGATAGAATCAATAGGATAGATGAGGCCTTCAAAAGGCTGATTGTTGTTACCTATGGAATTATGGAGAAGACTAGATCTTCAGAACTATGAATGGTAGAGCAAAGATCAGGAAAAGAAAACACAAATTGGAACCTTCTAAGGAACAAGACAAGTAGATGGATGAAGTGGCTAAGGATGGCGAAGACCCGTGGACTAAGGAGTTGGAAACGGTCACCTAATATTGGGATTTGATTAATAGCCAAAAGGATTAGTTTGTTGTTTCCTATTTTTTGGTTTTAGTACTATCGAAGTTTCTTGTTTTGTTTCCTACATGCACTATTACTATACTAGGCCTATGTCCCACCTTTTATTAGTTCTATGGTCTATGTTGTCTATGCTTGTTGTGTCTTAGTTACTCTTGGTCTCATTGGTTGATTTGGCATGGTGGCTTGCTTTGTCTTGTTGTGTTGTGGTTGGAATATTTTGGCTTTATGGCCTAAATTTTAATGGTTTGTTCAAGACCAAGGGCTCTTACCCCTACTCTTTTAATAAAAAATAATCAAGAGAGGTTTGATATATCATTGTCTTGTAAGACATCAAGCAAAATGGAAAACTAAAGATAATGAGTTTGTAGGAAGAGTATGTTTCTAGATTGAAGTTTTTGAAGATTTAAAAATCAATGGTTTGAAATACTAGTGTAGTAATTAGAGACACTTGAAAGGAATAAGAAGATAGTTCCTTGAAGAGTTCACTTTCATTAAGGAAAGATTGCCAAAATAAAGATATCATTGTTGAGAAAAGATCCAAAGATCTTAGAGATGGTTTGGAGGTATTATGCAAGAAAAGTATTTGAATGAGTCTAAAGACTTGGTGCAACCACAAGAGAGAAAAAAATTAAAGACAAAATTTGGGAATGGTAAATGCTAAAGCATATGTGGTTGAAATTGAGGGGAAATGTTGGAGTATTGTAATTTCTCCCACCACAATGATCACAATCATTAAATGAGAAAGAAATCAAATTAAATACAATATTATATCATAGATAAAAGATAAGGATGAAGAGAAAAAATATTAAATATTTTTCAAGTGATTTATCTAATGTGGCAAGTCAACCTAAGTTCTAAAATGTACAATGTACCTCTCTAAGACCTCTATATATTGACGCATTTGTAATGGTTTTCATCATCAAGGTGTTGAGATGAATCATAAAGGTGTAGTATCAAGGTGTTAAGATGATCAAGTGATCATTTAGTCAAGTGTTTGAGAGTGAGTTGAATGATGTAGCATTATGAGTATATATAATGGTTGTAATCAATGGATTAATGAAGAGTTCAAGTGTTGTTGCATATAAGAGATTTTGATAAGATATTGTGTTTCATGTGTTTATATTATGCTGTGTTATCTCAATCCACCACCATTAAACTTGCCAAAGAGGGGTTAGTAGCTCAATTGGTAAAACACTCCAACAAAAAATGGAAGGTCTTAGGTTTGAGTCCTAATTGGTCCTCATGAGTTGTATCCCAACATGTGGTATTAGAGAGAGGCTAGGATCCCCAAGAACCTATAGTGTGGCTTAAGAGGGGTGTTGTAAATAAGCCACACTCAGATTGACAACAAGTTGATCAAAGAGGGGCTAACAGCTCAACTGGTAGAGCACTTCAATAGTAAATGTAAGGTCCTAAGTTTGAATCCTAATTGGTCCGCATGTGTTGTAACTCAACATACATCTTCTTATCCTTTCAAAGTAAAGGTGGTATTGATTTCAATGAAAGGAATGACTAATAGGATAATAGATCCTTGGAGAGCAATTTCTTGTAGTACATCCATTCTTCATTGGGATAATTTTAACCCATAAGTTTTGGTGGTTGGAAGCTATGATTTTAGTAAATTTATTTTCTTTGTTTCCTTTTATGTAGTCATGATCTTAAGTGTTTAGGTTAATTTCATGTTTATTTTAGATGTTAGTTTTGTGTAATGTTCATGTGTGTCATGGTAGTTTATGTTAGATTTTTATAGGTAATATGATTATTTTTGTTGGGGATGACAACCTTTTGTAGGTTTGTATAATAATTTCAAGCTTTATATAATTGTATGTTTCAATTATAGTATATGGTATGAGATGTCTTAATACAATCTCATAATTCTAATTAAAAATAAATAAAAATTTAATTCTATAAATTTTTTAAAATTAATAATTCACATTATATAAATATATTGAAAAATAAAAGAACATATTTATTAATATTAAAAGAGAAAAGTATCCACCACCAAATTCAAGGATAGGGATAAGTTAGAGGGCCCCACCTAAAGAATGTTGTGCAAGCTTAATTTTGATGGCACATCTAGGGGTAACTCTATAATATTCATGGATGGCTAAATATTGAGATATCACGAAGGATTCCTAATTGGAGTAGCTTAAAGGGGACCAATGAATGAAATGAACAATGAAGTGGAGGCTTAGGTGCTTCTTCTCATATTGCAAGTATGTGTCTTCCTTGGGATCAAAAGGTGCAAGTGGAAGGAGAATCCAAGATTATCATAAAAACTATTACAAAAAGGGGGGACAACAAATTGGAATATTAACATGATGTTCAACCAAATTTTTCCACTCTTAGATTAACTCGAAGACTCTCCAAATGATATTTCTATAGAGAGATAAACTCCCACATGGATAGTTGGGAAAAGTTTACAAGATGTTGAAATGGGTTGCATCATTTGAAATTCTTAAACAAGTGGGAAAAACTAATTCCCAATCTCTTTAATGATGATCTTGTATTATGAAGAGAATAAATCTCACATAATGGAAACAAAGAATATTGGTCATGCATGTGGAGTTAAGGTTAGATGTCCCTTTGTAGTGGAGGAACTAGCACATAATACATTATGGGAAGAATTTGAGGATAACTCACTTAGCAGGCTCTTAATTGTATGATTCCACCCTCACTCTTGCTAGTTTTTTCTCTAAGAGATCATGGATACAATGAGTGGGTTGTTTACCTAGAAGCTATATATATCATTTTTGGGTGAAATAATTGACCTACATTTTCAAAGAATATTCAAGATGAGTCTAGTGATTATAATACATGTAGTCAAGATGATGGGTGAGTTTTTTCTCTCCATTGCAAATAGGTATTTAAGGTGAATGTGAACATCTGTTCAATGTTTGTAGTTATCTTCTTGGGAGTAGGAAAACTAAAAGAGATGGTTAGGACACTCTTTGAATCATTGATTAGGCTTTGGTGGTGCTGAAGATTCAATATTGTTCTAGATGATGTTATTAATCTTGGTTTCCATCCTAATGAAACTCATTGACTAGCATTTAATGTTGCTTTGGTTATTCAATGGATTCCATTTCTCATCGTTGGCATTAGTTTCAATGATGATATTTGTAAACATTAAAGAAAATGGGGAATAGAGCACCATCACTAAGAGTCAATTAGGAATTTTCTGTGGAGGTGGATACCATAGATAGTGAAGAGGAGGCCCCTAGACAATAAGTTTAATATATGGTTTGTATTATGAAACTAAGTTATAGATAATTGTAGTGTTAATAAATAGGTTGTTGATAGTTAGAACAATGTAAATTGTAGTAAGAATGCTCAAGTGGGGTTTTTTAAATTGTGCAAACTATGCAGGAATTTTGATTACAAGCCCCCCATGATGGAGTTGCATTAACAATTTTTATTCTCTAGTTCAATATGTGGGTATGGTCCACTAGGCCACTTTCATCTAGCAAAATAAAATTGAAAGAGAATATAATGTGTGTGTGATTCCAAGAGATTTAGTCTTGAGTTATTTTACTTACTTAAGAATTATCTCATAATAGTTTTAAAATATATATTGGATGTGTGATTAGTTTTTATGTATAGTGTTATGATATGACTTTATGTGTTTTATTGTCATTGTAGAACATGAACAATGTGTATGTTTTATTTTGTTAAAAACACAACATCAATATATAAATATCATTAAAGATGCGCTCAAAGTAGAAGGTGAAATTTTTTTATCATAAAGATTGCATCTTTACAATACTTATATAAGATGTAAAATAATTTAACTAAAAATCCTCACTTTTAAATATAAACTAAAATTAAATATATGTTCACTTTTAAAATCTTCAATATAAAAATATATCTCAAAAGTACTCTCTTTACTCTAAACACCATAAAAAAATACGATAAATTTAATACTCTAAACAAAAATTCATTTTACTTTTAAAGATATATCAAAAAGTAAAACAAATTTCCTATTTATCTTTAAAATCTACAATACGAACATAAACATATCAAACTATCCTACCCTATATTCCATGTTCCTATATACCCAACATTATATATAAGTCTATAATACATTAAAAGACAAGTGATTTTAAGGACAAAGATGTCCTTTTCTTTGAATTTTTTATTAAAAAAACTATAGAAGTGCAATGGTTTTTGGAGAGAGCTAGCAATCAGGACTGTACAAGACCAATCTGAAGCCTTTGATAAGATTTGTAATTTAGTAATTATTATTAGGCTCTCCTAAAACAGAATTTTTCATGGGAATTTTAAGGCATTTACTTCTAAATAAAAACTATCATAATACAGATTGTCCAAAAAGTAGGAAATTTTGGTATTCATTACATACATTTCTTGGAGATATGTGAGATTGGCTAGCTCCGGTGGAACAATCCCAGACAAGTTCTGGCGCTTCAGAAATCTGCAACCAAGGATCCAATTATTTCATGCCAATTAAAAGAATTCTTTAAGTATGAGGAGAAACTAAAACAAGACAGAAAAACCTTAGGAAAATTTACATACATATGAGTAATATGGTGAAATTTCGTGTCCTTTGAGGTATAATTGCAGATCACCATATTTTTAGTGCTCTTATCCTGGTCGAGGTTCCAGCTTCCTTTTCCACTGCAAGGATCCTCACTGAAGTTCCACTTTCTATTTTTTAGTTTGATTGCTATAATTTTCAGTGCTTTAACTGTTCAAACACAGAAGAAAGACATACAAATAAGTTATAAAATAGCTCAGCTGACTTAGACGTGGACGAACTCGATCAATCAGACACTAAACCAACAAAAGAGACCGAATGACTCTACCTAAATAATGAAAGTTAAAAGAAATTATGAGTTCTTGTTGTTGAGTTAATCGTGCAACAAGAACAGTAAAGAAAGTAAAAACAGAACAGCAATAACAATTCTAAAAATAGAGACAAGAAATTGATACAATTATTTAACGTGGTTCATTATTAAATGGCTAAATGCACAAAGGAAAGAAGGTCACTCTGTTTTATTGATTAACAGCAAACTTTGTTACATCATTTTCAACATCCCAAAAAAATCATAGAAAATGAATTATCTTCATCTCTTCAAACAAGTAAAGAGGTATGGGAAGAGAAATAATAAAGAGCGGTGATGGTTGAACTTCACATCACACTTGTAAACAACTTTCATAAAAGATTGGATCATTCGAATCACTAGATGAACTGTGAAAACCTCATTCATTACAACAGGCAGTTAATTTTGGATGAAAGAATACCAAATTCATAAGAATAAAGATAGTTAATTACCTTCTTGCGGGTCTGTTATTGTTTCTGAAGCAGCTTCCACTGGGTGTGCAATATAAAAGCTGATGCATAACAATAAGAACATAAAAGGAAAAACAGAATTGATGGCCATTGCAGAGAAAGATGGAGTGAGGTGATTGTTTTGAACATGGGCTTTTCCTTTGAAGCAGCCTTACAAGTACATAGTTACTATTTGTAAAGGGGTATAGAAGGTGAAACGAATCTTATTTGTCCTCTTTGTAGACTGTGGGTTAAGTCTTCTTGGCATCGTTTTCAACATTGAAGTTTCATTTTAAAAGAGTTGAAAAAATATTCTGTTCCTATTCAATGAAAATGAAATTTAAGTGAAGCTTCTTCACTGATTGAGGTTTTGACTCCCCACCAAACTAGTCCAAATCAATCAGACTGGGCTTTTATTATCTTTTTTGGGTTCCATTCAGTGAAACTAAAATTATTTGAATCTTCTTTAGTGATTGAGGTATTCACACTCACTTTTATATTTTAAAGAAAGGTTTTTTTTAATGGTGTTTAAAGATGGCCACTCTCCACCACATTAATTCACATCAATGAGATTGAGACACTATTTATTCTTATTACAATAATCGATATAAATAATTGAATTTAATTATTTATATTATTTTGTATTAATAATTAAAGATATGATCATTTTTATAATTTATGATAGCAAGAAAGTTTTTTAAACTGTTCAATTTTTATATCAAATTAGTCAATAAGTTACATATACTTTGAGATTTGAGTCTGAAATAAGTCTCACGACCATAAGTTTCAGCTGTTGAATAATGATAAAACAACTGTCATTTAATAGTGAAAGTTTCCAAAATATCAGATAAAAGCCTCCAAAATCTCACTTATCACATACAACTGGATGTTCGAACAATCTATTTCCATTTGCAGTGTTTTTTGTCAATTTGATGACAACTTTTTTTTTTCATTTGCATTGCTTTATGTTTTAAATCTGTATGCAAATATTTCCTAATCAGATAATACTTAATTTCTTTAAGAAATAATTCTATATTTATCTAAATTTATTTCATTCCATTATTTAATATTTATTATTAGTTATTTAATTTACATGTACAAACACATATTCTCAACATATTAACATACATATAATTTTCTATCAACATAATCCTTCAACCTATACAAATGTTGTTATGTTCTTCTCTTTACCCTCCTTTAATCTTGGTCCCCACTCCTTTTATCTTCTTAGCAGGCTAAATTGAATTTTCATTTATTCTCCGGGGACCAGCGTAGTACGAGGCTGTTGAGACGTCTCCTTCAGTATGGCGAGAGCAATATATTTCAGCGCTGGAAGTAGAGCCCAGTTTGAATATGATACTTGTTCAATTATTATTCTGCTGATGAAACAGGCAATATGGTTGTCGCTGTTATTTTTGGATTCTAGAGTATTTTTACCATAAGTTTTGGATCAGAAATGCAAAAGAAATCTCATACAATCGAATCTTAAAACAGCAGTCCATGTACATGGATTCTAAAAGTCTCATAATATTAAGACATTGTGGTTGTTTAGTCGTGCTCTTTCATTGTTTTTATCTTCAATGTTTGTAATATGGTGAAGTCTTTTGTCAGTTTTAGAAAGAGAAATAGTTTATTTTATGAGTTAAAATGTAATTTTTAATTATTTTATTAAAGCGATTTTTAAGAATAATTGTTATATGGAGGATTTAAGTTTTAAAGGCTTTAAGATTATGTTAAAAATAGTATTATTAATTAGTTTGTGGTAATATATTAATTGTTTGTTAGTTTAATAATTTGAATATTCTGAAGATATTCTGATGTAGATTCTCAACGATCACTTGTCAAAAAATATACTACAACCAACTTTTAAGCATATTTTTGTGATAGCAAATTTTTTTAGAGTCATATTTTTTTGGCAAAAGTGAATATTCTCTAAATATTATTGACATCAATGATACAACCAACCCCTTGCCCCCTTCCTAACTCTTTTTTTATTTAAGAAATGTGTGTGTGTGTGTGTGTGTTTTTTTTTTTTTTAAAATCATAACTTGGAGATACGATGTTGAAATCAAGCAAACAAGATATCGCCAAAAAGCTAGTTCTGCATATTTTTTAGGGGTGTAAGTCTCATCATCAGACTTTGCTACTCGTACATTTAACTCTTAGTCAAATTCATATCATCATTTTATTATTTCGAGCTCATAACTTTTCATCTCTATCTCCAATTTTCATGATTCTTGCGACATTAAAAAAGTATTTCAAATATTTTCAATCCATGCATGCACTTCTTCCATATTTTTTCCAAGTATATTTTATTCATTTTTTTGTGATTTCACATTCGGCTTAATTACTTGGACATATTGGCACCTGTAAAGGATTTGTTTAAGTGAGACTACTTTACTTGATCTATTTTATATGCACTAAGGTTATTAGTCTTTGATTTTTATCACTTGAAGAAATATCATGGGTTTTTATGTTCATCCTTCTATGGTCATCCTAGAAAAGGATAATTATGGGTCTTGACGAAATGGCATCCTAACACATCCTAGGTTGCTTGATCTTTTGTCTTATCTTTATGGACTCATACCTACACTAGAAATACCAGGGATTTGATCAACATGAGGTATTATCAATGATTATGTTGTAGGCGTGATTTGTTTTAGTATTGTTCATGACATTTTGTGTGTTGTATCAAACTTTGATTGTCCCCATACATTTTGGACTTGACTTTGGGAGATCTATGGATGTAAGGAAGGTAAGGTAATGGAACAACTTCCTACACTAATCTTGAGAGGAAGGTTATGCAAAAATATTTTAGATTTGAATAGATATAAAAACTCAAATAAAAATAAAAATAAATAACAATCATACCACAACATAGTGATTTACGTGGTAAAAATATTTTCGAAAGAAAAACCTCACACTCCAAAATTTTCCCAATATATTATTAAAAAATAAACAAAATTATAATATACTTACAAAGCAAGCTATATGATTCTTACACACCACCTCCATTTCATGCACCTAATATATAGGAGATACAATACATGAAAGCATCAAATGGTATTACAAAACCATAAGCTAAAACCACCTAAAAAGTGATGTCCACCAATAGATTCCTATGATGTGTATAAACACACACCACCACATGTAACTCCCCCTTTTTATCTCATTAAAGTGTTCAACACATTTCTACATCTCCCATTTCAAGAGACCCAACAACTCAACAGCTATAAGACTCTTACACACAACCTCCATCTTATGCACCTAATATATAGGAGATGCAATACATGAAACCATCAAATGGTATTACAAAACCATGAGCTAAAACCACCGAAAAAGTGGCATCCATCCTTATCTCCAATAATAGATGCCTATGATGTATCTAAAAACATGCCATCACATGTAAATCCCCCTTTATATCTCACTAAAGTGTCCAACACATTGTTATATCTTCCATTTCAAGAGACCTAACTTTTAGAGGCCATAACTTTTGATCTAGATGTTCGATTGATAAACCGTTTGAATCACCAGAAAGCTCGTGAAGTTTTCTATCAATATATAACCCACTATGTTAATTGTGGCCACTTTCAAACCCAAAAATTTCTTCTAAAGCCATTAAAATGGACTTTGAAACTTTGGAAAACAAAAACTTTAATATCTTCAAATCCAGACATGATCTTAAGATGAAACTTTACGAGCATGCTTATTTATCCAATCTAAATTCTTGGAGAAATTTTTTCATCAATCCGTGCTCAAATGTACACTTACTATAAATAGTAACCGTCTGTAATCAGAAGGTTGAGACGCCATTTTCCTAACATTATCCCACTTTTCGAACACCTTGCAATAGAAAAGGGAGTATCAACACTATAATTTAATCACTATGAGCCATTAGACCCATAGACTCCAAACAACATTTGAACTTTTTTGTGCTCACAAGCTTAGTTAAAGAATCTACAACATTCATCAAAGTCTCCACCTTAACCAACTTCACCCTACCATCCTTGATCATATCTCTAACAAAATGATATTATACACCAATGTGCTTGGTTCTACATGAAATGTTAGGTTCTTAGCTAGGTAGATCACACTCTAACTATCATTGTTCCTTATTTAATTCTAATATCTAAACACAATATATTAAGCAAAATGGCTACTTTACAAGCATAAGTAGCTGCCATATACTTAGCTTTAGTAGTGGACATTGAAGCAACCACAACTTGTCACTTACTCATCCAACTAATCACACCATCAAATAAAGTAAACATACAAGTATTGGTGGATCTTTAGCTATCAACATCACCTATCTAGTTTGAATCCACATAACCATGAATATCAAGGGAATTCCCATCTTGCACCATATTACCATGTGATAACACAAGGAATACTTTGAGGTATCCCCTAAATATCTAAAGACTCTTTTAACTACATCCTAATGACTTCTACTAGGATTAGACATATATCTAGAAAGAACCCCCATTTCTTTGGAATTTTTTTCTCTAATGCAAAACATAATGTACATCAAACTTCCAACTAAACTCTAGTCTTAAGGTACTCTAGTCATGTCTTTCATCTCTAATGGGGATGTTGGAAAATTTGAAGTAGATAAATTTGTTCCAACCATAAAAGGAACACTCAATGGTCTACAATCCTACATGTCAAACCTTTATAAAAATTGAATTGACATACTATGGCCAAGCCATAGATTTCTTTTCACTCTGTCTCTTTTGATTTCCATCTCAAGAATGTGTTTAGTTGCACAAGATCTTTCATTTCAAATTTAGCTACAAGTTGGGACTTTAGTTCTAAAATCATTAATTTTCCTTTACCAATAAACAATATATCATTAGCATATAATGCAATATACATGAAATGATCACCATCAAATTTATAATAACATAGTGATTTGATTTAGAATGCTTAAATTTTAAACTCAACATATATGTGTCAAATTTCACATACAACATCTTAGGACTCTATTTAAGGTCATACAAAGAATTATTCAATTTAAAAGCTAAATTACTTTTACCATTCACCGTGGATAGTGCTCTAGCTATGTCATGTAAATATCCTCCTCCAAATCACCATGAAGGAAAGTTCTTTTCATATCCATTTTCTCAACCTTTAGATCATAAGTAGCAACAATAGAAATCAAGAATCTAATGGATGTCATTTTTACAATAGGAGAAAATATCTCACCCTAATCAACACCCTCAACCTAAGAGTAACCCTTCTCAACCAATTGTACTTTGTACTTCTCAACCTCCATATGGACCCAACTTCTTCTTAAACACCCATTTTCAACCAGTAGGTTTTTATCCTTTGGGAAATGGTACAAGATCCCATGCATCATTATTTTTCAAAGATTTCATTTCTTCATCCATATAAATCTTCCAAGATTCTACATCATTCATACCTAATGCCTCTTCTACAAATTTGTGTTCATCAATGTTAGTATTCAAAGCAAAAATACATGTCCAATCATCAAGTGAATACCTTTTAGGTGGTTTCTATGCCTTGTAGACCTTTAGAAAATTTGAGTTTGACATGGGATCAATTCATGGTTACATTTAGATAAAGATGGTTACCTTAGTTATATTTCAATTATAAATTTTAACTTTTAGAATTTGTGATAAGGAGACATGTCAGTTATTGAATATTAGGAGAAATTCACTATAATGTTGAAGTATGTGCCTCAATATCAATGCGATGAATGTTTTCACATAGGGAAATTTATCATGGAATAAATTATAAGATAGGAGGAGAAGTGGGTGTTTATGGTTTATCCACAATGGAATAGGTTTTTGAGAAAGAAATCAAGTAGGAGCAGAAATTTAAGTCAATTTTAGCTTATCGAGAAAAGTATCAAAAGAAGTTTGGTTGGTCCATATCTTTTTGATCCTTCAAGAATATAAATTATAATCAAGATTTTAAGTTGAAATAAAATGGAAAATAAATTAAAAGTAAAAAGAATGATTATCAAAGTAGAAAATGATAATGATTTCAAAAACAAAATGACAATTTAAAATTGATTTTGCAACTAGGAAGAAAGTACCTCCTTGTGAGATTTTTTTTACTTATGGAAGTGATCATTATTCAAATCAATGTCCAAATAAAAACCAAGGAAACCAATTCCAAAAAAATTCTTTGTCTTCTCAACAAAGAGCCTTCCAACAAAGAATTCATGCAATCCTAGACAATCATCAAGTGGAGTATCAAGTTGCACCTATTAAAACTTTAGATATTTTATAATTTGGAATACCTTTTCTTATTATTATAGATATAGGTTCTACTAAAATATTTATAATACCTATATTGCTTAAAATAATCCCTAGATGAGATAGCTATATGGCCTACTCTTGGTTAGTTGATTATGCAAACCAATCAAGAGCTCATATAGAGTATTGCACGTTTGTAGATAAGCTAAGATTGCCTTATTTTTTAATATAATTTTAACCTCTATGTAGCCAAATTGGGATCATATGTTGTCATACTAGGAATGATTGGTTGTGGCATCATCTAGGCTAAAGTAGATTGTTTTGATAAAATAGTTGGATGCTTAAATGATTTGAGATATCTAGTTTTGATTCAAGGAATCAAGCATGAGATTAAGATCAAGAGGGCACCAAAAATATAATTCAAGAGAGCTATAAAAAATGGATGTCAACTATTTTTAGTTAAAATGGATCAAGTAGAGGAATCTAAAGAGTCATCAATCCAAGACTATCCATTTTTGTACAGCTTCAAAGATGTCTTTTTCCTCATGAATTGTCGGGTTTTCCACCTAAGAGAGCCTTTAATTTTTTGATAGATATAATTATAGGCTTCAAACCAATATCCAAGGCATATTATCACATGATAATCATAGATCTGGTCATATTGAAATCCCAATTACAAGAGTTTCTAGCCAAAGGGTTAATTTGATCTAGTGTGTCACCTTGGGGAGTGTCCGTGATTTTCATTAAGAAGAAGGATGAAACATTAAGTTTTTGTATTGATTATCATTTGGTAAATAAATTAATGATAAATAAAAATACCATTTATCTAACATTGATGATATTCTTTATTAGATGCATGGTGCAACAATATTTTCCAAAATTGATTTGAGAGTTGGTTATCATCAACTAAGAATACAAGATGGAGAAATCTACAAGACTTTTTTTAGAATGAGATATGGTCACTATGAGTTTATAATCTTACCTTTTGGTTTGACTAATTTGCTTGTAGTGTTTATGAATTTAATGAATGGTGTCTTTAGGGATTTCTTGAACTATTTTTTCCTTGTCTTCTTGGGTGATATATTTCAATATTCTAGGAATGAAGAAGAGCATGCTCATCAATTGATATTTTTTACAAAATTTGAGTGAGCATAAGTTGTATTGAAAATTTTCAAAATGTATGTTCTTTAAAATGAAAGTACAATATATTTAGGGAACATCATCTCTATTGAGAGGATTGTAGTAGATCCCTTGAAAATAAAATTTATTATGGAGTGGCCAACATTCAAAAATGTGCATGAAGTACATAGTTTAATGGCATTAGATGGTTATTATAAATAGTTTATTTTGAAAATTTCTAAAATTATACACCCCATCACTACACTCTAAAGAAAAGGAAAATAATTTGAATGGATGAAAAAGTGTGAGGAAGCTTTTCATACCCTCAAATAGAAATTGAATTAAACCCCAATTCTTAGAGTTCTAGATCTAGAAGTCCATTTTGTAGCTATCACCAATAAATTAGGAAAATAATTGGGTGGTGTACTCATACAAGATGGGTAGGTTGTAGCTAATGAAACCAAGAAATTATGGACATATGAATTGAACTATTTTTTGCATGATTTGGAATTAGCTACAATAGTGCATATTCTACAAGTATTGATACATTATTTATGGGAAAAAAATTTAAGCTTAACTTGGACAACCAAGGTATTAAATATAAGAAATTAGGAGATTATGGAGATAAGAAACAAGCACAATGAACAACACAAATATTGTATTTAGTTGATCCAAATTATAATGAGTACAAATCCTTGCATATATAGGCAAGGAAGAGGCAATCCACCTATGATATGAATTGAAAAGTGACTCACGAAGTGGCATAAAAAAGTAGACAAGTGTCCTATAGGTGTCAAACTTAGGATCACTTGGAATGTGCAAACCAACAACCTATATGACCAAGTCATCAACCTTGATGCAAAGTGTTGAGTGACCTTTGAGGTGAGATGGAAAGTATTACAACCTCAAAAAGGTAGCACACGAGGTTTACCAAATAACTTGGTAACCTCTAGAGGCTTAAAGGTTGCACATTCAGTTTTACAAGATATTGTCTAACCTCATCAACCTATGTACACTTAAGTATAGTGAATAAATAAATTATTCACTCTAACATTAAATACATTTTCACTCACCCAAACATCAATGCATATCAAAGATGTTGGTTGGAAATTTTGTCAGATTATGATTTTTATATAATATATAAAAGGGAAAGATAACCAAGTTTTCAATGCTCTTAGTCATAGAAGACATATTGCAACAATGACCTAAATTCAAAAAAGAAGTTGAGAACATGTGTTGATAAATTCTCTAGGAGTTGAATTTTATGATTAAGTTAAAGAACAATATAAAAAAATCCTCATGATGCTAGATATGAAGGGTATTGATTTTGAATAAGATGCATTAATGTGGTATAGAGATAGAAGGTATATTCCAAATTAGGGTGAATTGTAGAATCTTCTATTGAAAGAAGCACATTGTGCTCCTTATTCAAGACATTTAGGAGTAACAAAATTATTAGAAAATTTGAAACCACTTTATTTTTGGAAGGGTATGGAGCAATAAAATACAAGTTTTGTAGCTATATGCTTAGAATGTAAATGAGTCAAAGTTGAACATCAACATGCAAAAAGGTTTTTATACCCTCATGATATTCTTGAATTGAAATTATAGGTCATTAGTGTGGACTTTGTCCAAGGTTTACCTATGTCAATAAATCATATGCAATTCTTGTGGTTGTGGATAAATTTATGAAAGTAGCACATTTTATCTCAAGGAACCTTACTAATGAAGCACCAATTCTAGAAAGAAGGCTTATGCAATAATTTTTAAGACTTCATTTAGTTCTTGATAAAATTATCTCAAATAGGGATGCATAGATAACTTTTAGGTTCTAGAAAACCTTTTCTTAGCACTAGGAACTTTGTTTGATATAAAATTTCATCCTACCATCTTGAAATAGATGGTCAAATTGAGAGATTGAATCAAGTGTTAGAAGATTTATTTTAAGGATGTATTGAATAGATCAACAGTACAAGTGGGAGGATTACCTTCCATTAGTAGAGTTTTCTTACAATAACTATTATCATGTAGGTATTAAAATGAGTCCTTTAGAAGAATTATATGGAAGGAAGTGCCAAACTCCTATAAGTTCAGACAAACTAGAACATAGGATTAAACTTGGTCCAAAAATGCTAATGAATGAAAAAAGCAAGTAAAAAATAATTTGAAAGAGATTAGTAAAATAAAATGATACTGAAGAGTTATGCTTATGTAAAGCATACTCCATAGTATTTTTTTTAGAAATAAGATTATATTAAGAGTCAAACCTCATAAGAGTTTGATAAAGTTTGGTAAGTTAGAAAAACTAGCACCTAGATATGTTGGCCCATTCAATATCATAGAAGTAACCAACGTAGTTTCTTTCTGGTATATGCATTTTCTTTCATGTTTTTTATTTGAAAAAGTATGCTTATTTTAATCATGTACATGACTAGAATGATCTTCAAGTTCTAGATCTAAGCTGTTCATAATCAAGCCTCTCAGAGTAATTGACGTTTGCATGCTCCACTTACATAATAGAGAAATAACTTACTTCAAGGTCTAGTGGGGTCAATTTATTTAAAGGACACTACCACTTGGGAAGATTATGAAGAATTTAAGTGAAGATTTCCTCATCTATTTGATTAAGTTAGTATTAAGAAAAAAATTGTTCTTTGTTCAACACTTGTTTAAACTAAGTCATTGAAGATGATGATCTTTAAGGGGGAGGAGATGTCACACCATATTTTGGGACAATTTTAATTCAATTATTTTTAACTAATTAAAATTTAAATACATTGATATGAATTTTAAATTATGTTATCAAAATATAATTTGAGGATAGTTATGTTGAGATAATTCTATTTTACTCATGGTATGTAGAAAAAAAATATTAAATTTGATAATGATTAAAATAAATAGACATGATTTTTTATCTTTGATTATTTTTTACTACAATGTTCATATTATGTTATGGATGTTAATATTAATAGCCTAACTACCTTATTGGTTAAATGAGGTAGATTTAGGAAACTAGTTTCCCCTCTTGGACAAGGAGAGAGAGTATCGCTAGTGTTAGTTAACAGATTTATCACCAAACCCTATATTCTTACACCCACAAAGGTGATAAATGTAACTACAGTTGAATCGGTAACAATACAATTTCCAAACCAATTTTCAAAAGGTTGCAACTATCTGTATCTAATGTTCAATGAATGATTTTCAACTAATGTTACTTTTAACCAGAAAGAAAGTAAAGGAAGGGGCTTTTAACTTGAAAGATTTAAAGGTATCTATCAACTTCATATAACAAGAATTGAAACTACTTAAGAAAAGATAAAGACAAAACAAATATCACCACAAAATCCTTATTCATAGATAATAATGCCACAACAATATAGCAAATTATATCATCTATCATCCCAATAATGGACAACACATTGAAAAATATTCAATATAAATAGAATGAATCCATACACCATAATTCAAAGATTACACGTCCATAAACTTCACCAATGTCTTCTATATCAAAATAACAGATAACAACCAAAATAACAAAGTTTGTTCTAATGAGTAAATCAAATTTTTCCCAAAAGATCTGAATCACATCAATTGAACCCATATTTAAACATAGCAAATATTTTTGGTAATGGTTTCTTGAAAGTAACCATACTGAAAATTAGAAAAAGTCTTTAACTTAAAAGAGCGAGATTAAAAGAAAGTATTTGAAATACTAAAAATAAACTATGCATCGGTCCCTCCTGCTTCAACCTCTTCATCTTCCGGTTCCTCAACCACTTCCTGTTGCAACATCTTTTCCCACGCCTTCATTCTAGATTTGTATTCCTTGTACCTGGTAACATTATGATTGCAAAAAATTCTTTGCTTCCTGGTGTTATTATGATCTGGAGTCTAGTTCTCCATTTTCTAAGGGAAACCTCAGATTTATTCAAAATGTTAGACCTCCTATCAGCTTCATTTTTAAAGGTTTTAAGATAGAGCTCCAGCCTTCCAGGCTTTGAGAAAGATTCTTTAGTCATTGTAGCAGGATCCATTATTTCCCTGTTAAAAAACTTCTTCGAATTTCGAGCAAATTTCCTTTGAGTCTAGAATCTTCTTGTCGAACTCATCAATTATCTTCACTTGTAGATCATGACAATGCCCTTTTATTTCTTCTAACATATCTAGATACCTTTCCAGTGCTTCAGTAATTTCTTTTACCAAGTTATCATATATGTTTAATTTCCATTCAAGTGAGTCAGGCCATGAGGGATCTAACTCTTCAGATCACTCACAATTTGTTCATTAATTAACTTCAATTGATCCATGAAAATTAATTCCTTTGAATTTCTTCTAAAGCACGTAAAGACCGGTATGATCTTTCCTAATTTTTTGTAGCTCTACTATCAATTGTTTTCTTTTATCAACAATATGAGTGTAAGAAATCATAGATTTACCAATAAAAAGTATAGTTTCTTACGACATTTCATCAATCCATTCACTGGAAGCCTTGGAGTAGTTTAGTTTTTTTCTGATCAACTACATTGCAAACTCATCAATGACTCCTTCTTGAGAAATTGAGGCTCCAGTAGATAAAAATGGGGAAACTATAAAAGAGATAAAGTTTTTAAAATCTAGAACCTGAGATTGCAATTTTACCCTTTCCTTCCTTTCTTCTTTTACCCGCCTAGCTAAAGCATTCACTAAATAACTGGCATGGTATAAATCTCCCTCAAGTGTCTGGGGTCCCATATCAACATGTATGATCTTATAATTAGTCGCGGTTATTTTATCATCATCCAAATCCTTAGAAGGCTCTACAATCTCTAGTATTTGGTTACTAGAGGCAGGATCATCCAATATTCTTGACATTTTTTGAGCTTTCTTTGGCCCTAAGGAAGTTTGGAGCAATTTTTCCACTGTGTCTACTCCAACAGATGTTGTGGGAGTGTATTTTCTCTTCTTCTCTATTGCCTTCCTTAGCCATACTGGAGAGTTCTCTATTAAAATAGAACCTTTATTACCTTGAACAACCTCCCTAGATTCACTAGGAATAATTGATATATTTTCTACATGAGAAGAAGGTATTTTAGATAAAGGTGGGAAAGTATTATCTTCAACAATCTGCTGGAAAATGATATATGATTCTTCAGGTGTAGGTTTTGTTTGACCAGTCTTCTTTTTAGGAGTAGGGGTAGATGGTCTATCTTGTTCACATATTGACTTCAACTTAATTGATTCTTTAGGTTTTTCACCATCACCCCCAAATTGTGAATTTTCACTAGAAGACCTAGTAGCCATTCTTGCTAATGATGTACTTCCTACAACTACCTGACTAGATCCCTATTCATTTTTTTGAGATGATTTTGGTTCATGAATGGAACTAGTAGATTTTCACCATTTCCCTTCTAACCAATCTTGAGTTCTTTTGAATACTGGTGCAACCTGCACACTCATATACAAAACTTCACTTTTACCCTAGTCAACCTTAGGATGAGATTTGTCAAACAATTTTTCATATTCGAGATCAAGGACCACCGAATCTTTAGTCACATTTTTTAGGAATTTGGAAAGAAATACCAAAAGCTTGTATCTGCTCAAGGGTTAACCTCACATGATCTCTTTTGAACACTTCATTTTCATTAATACAATCCTCCCAAAAATCCTCAATAGAAGGTTGATGTTGATATGAGCTTACAACGTACAAGTTTTGTCTTATGAAGCCCTTGCTGTCAAAATTGGTTCTCATAAACAAGTACTGGAGATTATATTCCTTAAGAATCTTTTCAACACCTTTAGCCATCTAATTTATTTTTCATGTGAAGGAAGGAGTTACTAATGGGAAAACATACTGTTGTTTTCCCATATTCGTGTATTTTATATTCACTATGGCCATTTGTCTACAAACTTCCAAAAACACCAATAAATCTTTAGGATATTTTGGAAATTTTAATGGGGCTTTTTGATAACCTCCTATCCTCAAATAAGAAAATCTATCTAACTGAATATAAAAACTTCCAAACTTCAACACCAAAGATATTGACTTAGGGGAAAAATGCATTTCAAGGTTTCCATCCAGTTTCCTCACAGCTTCCATAAAAAATGCATCATTAACAAGGCAATATTCTCCCATTCCAACTTGGTTGGTAAACTATGGATAACATTTATATATGGGCATGCCAAAAGTTAGCAATGCCTGTGGTCTCAAACTTGGCTAGAAAGATCTCTGACTAACAATGATGTATATCAAACAAGATCATAGATGAAAAGTGGCAGTCTTTTGAAAATTGACTAGTTGTTCATGTAGATGAAAGAAAATTATCTTAGCCCAATCGATAAATACATCATCATCACATATAACCAAAATAAACCAACACATCCAATCTTCAAATAGTTCAATTTGTGCATTCCTGATGATGCGGTGTAGCAAAGCAATGGTATCAGCAATTTCGACTTTAAAATTTACCCTTTTAAGTTTATTGGGTAACTAGGACTTACCTCTTTTCTCCGACTTTAACCATCCTTTAGCCATAGAATTTTTACACTAGGCTTCATTAACCCTGAAAAATTTGTTAGCTGCTACAACAAACATCTCCTTTATAGGTGCATTTTCTGGAATTCTCAATGCCTAGGAAATGACTTCAGGGGAAATTTTAGCAACAATGGTCCCATCCACAACCTTGATTTCCTGAGTTTCTGGAATGTACCTTCTTCCACATGCAACAATTAGGTCTATGCTCAGCATGGCTTCTAGAAAACCCCTAGCATGAGCTAATCCACTTTTGAGCACCTTCATGTCTACAACATATTTTTCTTTACTTTCCAAATGTGCCCAAAATTCTTCCAATTTAAAAATTCCCAGTTTTGTATCTCTCACACCGAGCCAATGATTTTCAATTTTAGACTACATGAGCTCACCACACTTAAAGAAACATTTGAATTCCTGAAGAAATAATAGTAGCATGTAGAAGTACAGCTGAAGTTTTAACAAATAAGTTCTCACCACCTTAATCCATGTAAAATGACAAGACGTGCATTTGTTGCTAAATTAATATGATACTTTATTTTATTTTACAGTAATGAAAACCCTAAGGTTTGCGCTCCTTGAAAAATTCTTTGATAAGATGTATCTAGGCCATACCGTATGCCTTATTAAATGTAAAAATGGTTCCTCGAAACCTATGAAATGAAAAACAAACCCCTTTGTTGTGGAAAACTAAAACTTAATAACACAAAGTCAAGAGTTATGAAGTTTTGAGAACCTTCGACTCACCAGCCATACACTTGACACTACAAAGGATAATAAGTTGGGCCATCGGAAAGTTTAGAAAAAAACAAACCCAACAACAAGGAATAACAACAAGAGTGCCAATAACTAAGTTTCAAAACTTGAAGAACATGCGACAAAGGGTTAGAAACTTAGGCAAAACTGTGACAAAGGAATAAAATGAAAATGAAGGCCTTTAATTTAAGCAGTAAGTGCAAAAAAGGGGGACATAATTAAAACACATGATACATAGTATATTTATGAGTAACAACTAGGAAAAGGGAAGAAGATCATGGAGAATAGTGATACATCATGAGTCTAAGAACTCGCACACATAGAATATGTGTGTATTATTGCATGTGTTATTAGATAATTTTCTTGTGTTCTAAGTAGGGTAGTACTTTACGTCATGACATTTTCATTTATGTTGTTATGATCATTCTTTATTTCATTAAGTTTTCATGATTATTTTAGTATATTATGTTGACTCTTTATATTGCATTTCTATTTGTCAAAACTTTCATACATTTTATAAGGTATCATTCATAATTAAAGTGCATGATTTTCATATTTACATAAGATATTGAATAATATATGTATATATAAGAATATATATACACATATATAATCATTATAAAGTTATTTTTATGGCTTTGAAATTCAAATTCAATGAGACTAAGTAAGCACCATGAAGTGGAGTTAAATAAATTGAATGCATTAAATACTGGTTTACAATTTCTAGGAGATCCTGATTTTTGCTAAAATCACATATTTTTAGAAAATATAAATTGCCTTGAAAAGTTCTATTTAAAGGATTACAATTGAAGATGGTTTGATCGAACCACCTTAGATCAAACCCCCTTGGATAGAACCCCGCTATTTTAAACCATACCTATAACGGAGTCTCCTTTACACCTATCAAAATGTTGATAAAAAACCACTTTTGATTTACTTTTGGGGGATCAAATGAATTCATTTAAAATTTATTTTTTGTAAGTATGTAGTCCTTATTATAAGCTTCCCAAAAGTATAATTTTAAATAAATTTAATTTTATTATTATATTTATTTTTTATTTCTTGTGAATATAGATTTTTCACTGAAAATCAAGCTCTTTGTTTTGCACATGTGGAAAAATAGCAAATTATCAAAAATAAAAAAATAAAAAATATTAGTGCATTAGATATTGAAGTCCTTGATCTAACAAAGACAAATTGAATTTTGATATATACAAAAAAGGTTATGTTGTATATAGTCTGCCTATGTCTGAAATTGTAATTGGTTTGACTTTGAAACTTGATTAAGGAAAAAATATTCAATAAGATATTTTGAAACCAAATGAAAGCATTAGATATCATAGTTACAAATCTAAATTAGAAAAAATAGAATTTTATCCTTCATAGAAAAAAAGTTATGCTATATATGGTGAGCATCACTCCTTAAAAATGGTGTTTACTAAAAAAACTAGTTTTCAAAGGAGATGGAAAATGAAGTGAAATATAATTCCAAATTTTTTGAAAAAAATATATTTAGAATCTACAAACAGAATGTCACAAATCTCTATTTTGCATCATCTTCAAATTCCTCACGATTTAGCCACTATAAGTGCCTGAAAGTGAAGATTTAGTTAGAAAAAATCAATTTAGTGTCCAGTTTGGCCAAAAATTGTAAACCAGTATTGTGGGATCACTTTCAAAATTATTATGGGGATATACTCTAGTGAACTATGACATGAGACACCACTTTAGTTGTAAATGAAAGTGGACTATATTGGAAAGTAAATAATGGAGAATATTGAGTTTCACGAAGGAAGAGAAGAAGAATTTTTAGGGGTTTTCATCACCCATAATTAAATGAAAAAAAACAAAAAGAAGGGAAATGTGGGAGGTAGAAAAGAAGAGAAAGGATCTCTACAAATTTTGGGGGAGATTATTTCCTACACATTGGTATGTTTTACTAATTATTTTAAAGTATTTGTTGAGTAATCTACTTCTTCCATCACTCTTTTGCTACACACAAAACATTGGTTATATGAATTTGTCCATTTTTTATAAAGAACGTTGAGGGAATTATGGGAATGGTTGTCACTTTTTCTTTGTAGTTATTTATTTGGACTTAAAATAATTTTACTTCAATTTTTTGAATGACCTATATATGTGATTTATTTATACTAAAACTTAGAAGACCATTTTAGGTTTGGAATATTTTTATTTATTATTTTTATATTATATATTGACCATACTACTACCCTTCCTAGTAGCGATTTTCCTAAAAAAAAATATTGACCATGGGTATGTGCAGGATCATGATGGGCCAAAAAGTGGCGATATGATGGGTATGTGTAGGGTATGTGGCTGACGACATTTTTTTTACCCAAAATTGATAAAACGAAAAGGGTTTTTAAAGGAGATTTTCATCTTTCCACCAATATAAATTATGTTTTACTTTGAATTTAATAAATAATTATTATTCATTTTATATTTGAATTACGACTAAAGTCCTGATTGATAGGTTGATTGAAAATATCTATAGCTATCAAACAATATCACATTTTTTGAATCTAAAACATGTGTCACATTCTATGCTTCGCATACTATAGGATTAAAAAAAAATTTGAAGTTTTGACCAAATTAAGGTGGTCAGTCATAGTTTTTATATTTTTTAAAATTGCAATAAAATAATCATAATTAATTATTTACTTGGAAAAAAGTTACAAAAAAATATGCATCACATCAGGACATGAGTCCTCTACTTATATCTAAAATCTTATAAATTTTTATCATTTTAATATTGTGGTTAGGGTGGTTAGATAGACACCTACTTCTTATTTTTCCCTAAAATTTAAGTGCTACTGCATTGAAATTTCAAATTTTCACCAAATAGATTTGCTACAGATTCTATTCTTACATATTTTTGAAATTATATAGATAACTTATTCAAATTTTTACGTCAAGTTGCCTAACTTTAATTTTTTTGAATTTTTCACCACTTAAGGGCCCATTTTTTCCATGATGATCCTGCACATACCCTCATACTCAAGCCTGCCACCATCAAATATTGACAAATATTTCATTGTCTTATACTTTGCAAATATGTAGAATAGAGTAAGTTTTTTTTTACCTATTATGTATTTGTTGTTTGACTTCCAACGTCATGCAAGTTTGAAAAAAAGCAGTATGTGTTTAGTGATATTCAACTATATATATAGGTCTAGAAACTACTTGAGTTTAAATTTATTTTTTCTCAACCACTTATAGGTTGGTAAATTGTAGAGGGACAAGTAGTATTAGACACTTGATCTTATTCATGTAAGTTTTTGTTAAACATGTATATAGATTAGTCTTTTGACCATACAAAGGATTTTCATTAAAATTCTTTCACTATTTGTTATTACTTGACCATCTTTAGGTCTTCAAGTTATAAAATTTTGATTAATAGTCTTTCAACCACACACACACACACACACACACACACACATTAAAGTAGATTATTTTATTCAACCATATTCTAGTCTATATACATTTGTAGCTAGAAAGCAAGGGAATGTTGTTTTATTTCATATAGCATTATTTAGGACAATTACCCAAAAGAATCTCTTCATTTATCTTAAAATTTGTTATTAGTTTAATTTGGGATTTTTTATTTATGCAAAGGGTCTTCAAATGCACTCCATTCAATTTGATATTATTCTGAGAGGGAATTATGATTAAGCTTCATTCGAAATGAAATATGACTCATTATTTTATTTATGTATCGATTATTTAACCCTAGAATTGTTTAGATAGTTTTACTTAATTCATGAGAGCAACTCATATAGCGACAAGAGAATATAATTTTATTTTACTCAATTGAAATAGTGTTTTTTATATTATGATTATTTATATATTGATATATGCATTACATAATTTACATATATACTTATATCAACATGAATCTATACTCCTTGAATGAGAGTCATGTATATTTATTTTAATCATTCTAATATATGCTTTGGACATAGCAAAGTGTGATTATTGGATTGCCTTTGTATACATTCATATAGAAACAATGACCATGAGTTAATAGTAGATCATTCTTAATTTTTATGACCATTTAATAGTTCTTATATGAGAAGTCTTATAGGTGAAAGGTGAACTTAATATATTAAAAATAATGATTTATCTTTCAATAAATGTAGAAGGTAATTTCCTATGTATTTGGATATTAAGCAAATGAAATTAGAAATTATGTTAAAATTGTTAGGTTGACTAAATGTTTTGAATGCATAGTAGTGTGTGCAATAATAATATTATTACTTAATTATTTTGGTTAATATTATAGATCACATACTTGTCAGGGTGGTTTATAGTTTGCATAAATTCTTACTAGTGAATCCTTTGATAGGAGGATTGTTTTTTGATACAAATATGCTTATATTCTAAATATTATACTATTATGTATGTTTGAATGTGAAATGATAATTCTTGAAAACTAGTTTGAGATAGAGGTGTGTGAACATACGGCACACATCTCCATCCTAAAATGTGTATTTTCTTTATCAAAAAATTAGTCAAAGAAATGAAAAATCACTACTTACATTGTCAATTCATAGTGTTTATTTATTTGCAATACAATTAGATTATGTCATACTTAAATAGAGGAATTCTAGAGTTGTATGATAAATTATTTGTAATTGAGTACAACACTAGTTCTCAGATGGCATGATGTACTTGTTGATTCCCTTTATCTACAACCCTTGTGAAAGGTAGGGCCACTTCCTAATGGAAGATGTGTAGGGGATCATTATTCATTTGTCTATGGTTGGAGAAAAACCATTAGGGTGATGCTCTCCCTCTTGCAGTTGAAGAATGTCAAAGACTTGATTACTCAAATACATTATTTTTATTTTACATGATAAATATAGTATTGACCATTTGTAAATTTGTATAATATATTATCACATTATTAGAACTAAAAGATTCATGTTTATTCATTTATTATAAATTATTTGTATTATTACATAATTTTATGTTTTTCTCTTAGAAGCAATTATGATATTGAATTCAATTTTTTTTTTTAACACATTGATTTGTTACTAAGATTTTAGTATGTTTTAAAGAAAGGATAGGTGTCCATTACACTTTCAATATATTAAAAAGTATATTTTAAAAATTTATTTTCAAAATAATATCTTTTTTTTTCCTTTATTTTCAAACCAAATCCATAATAATCTATGGAAACAAAACTGTATACACTCAAAATTGGTCTAGAGAATATTAATTAAATATTGATTATTTAATTAATAAATTTTTATTCTTCTACTATATAAATAAATCAAATTTATTTACATGGTTCCTATTTTTCTCTTAATTCTTCTATTCTAATTTACCCTCTTCATAATTTAATTGAAATAAACAAATCTAAATAATTTGTTTTATTTTAATTGATTCCCTCTCATTAAATTTGAATTTTTAAATTCAAATTTGTCACATTTCTACATATTTCTCTAACTACCTTCCACCTCACCCTCCAACTCACCATGTGTCACATGAAAATAATTTTCTTTATTTTCTAAATTGGATATTTACTCTCAACCATTTAACCACCTCAAGGACACATGGCTCCTTCATTCAAATGATTCCTTCTCACACTTGGAAAAATGGTTTTACTAAAGGGAACCATTGCCTTGTTTTCTCCATCCTTTTCATTCTTCACCGTCGATTTCAGCACACCAAATCTCAATTGTTCATGGCTGCCAACTCACCCAATGCATTGGAAAAATCTATAAATTGAGGCCCATTTATAGCTTTTCATCAAGGAGCAATTGCATAACCTTACTCTGTAGAATTTCACTTGAGTTTTTAGAGCTTCATTTGCATTTTCAACTTAGTATTTAAGATAGTTTGTCAATTTTGTTTGGATCATGGCTCCTTTAGGCATTTCATAGTTTAATTCAGCATGTAGAATCAATTCTAATCTCATTGGAATTAGCATAGTTTGCATTATCTTCCACTTCATATCATTTTGTGCATATTGACTCATTTCACATTAAAGACCTTGTTGAAACTCAAGAATGCTTGCCAAAGAAAATTTACAAGAAACTACTATAAATTTGATGTGGGGGCTGGATTTTATGTCTTTCCTTCTTTCTTTAAATTAGGAACATAGATTAATTAACAAGGAAAGAACACCATGTTTGTGGCATGTGGGAATGGTAGGCATATGCTCTCCCCTTAACTGGGTGACTAAAAAGCCAGACCCATTCCTTTTCATTATTTATGGTGTGTTTTGAATGGTAGGCATATGCTCTCCCCTTAACTAGGTGACCAAAAAGCTAGACCCATTCTTGTTAATCTACGAGTGGGAGTAGGGTATATGTTGATGGTGTTTTTATGCACTTCTCAACACAGGCAGTGCGTAGTTGCACTACCTCTCTTGAAAGACAATCTCCCACAATCGAATTGCAGAACACTATCCCAAGGTCTCTCGGATGTTAGGTCATGATAGTGCTTAGATACCTCAGTAGTTTGATGTGATTTGCTGGAATCACAAGGCGGTCTTACAGAAAATACAAAGTGTGGACATAAAGCATGAAGTTGGATTTTAGAATGGAGTCCCTAAGATGGGAAGTTGACATGCATCGGCTGTAGGTTCAAACATCAGCCTTGAACTCCATTTTAATTGTTGGGTTTGGCTTTACAATGTGCAATGAACCTTGATATTGTTCAGTTTCTAAAGAAAAGGTGGAAAAAGAGCGAAGGGAAGAAAAATTTCCTAAGTCTGAAGCTTGCTACGAATAGTAACAATGGAGTTCCTGCAATGGACAATTCCTCAAAACAATGTCCCACTTAACCAGGGATTTCACAGTATCATGGAAATTGTGCTATCTTCTAAGGGCTGCAGATGTTTCATCCTTCATTCACCACATGCATGCATGAACCAAAGATAAAGATTTAGGGCAGCTTTACAATCAAGTCCAGGCTAACTTTGCACAGCTATCTACCTTCAGCAAACAGCAAAAAGTATGGACTAAGGGATCATCAACAAAGCAGGAATTTTCACAGTCACCCAACAGCATTCCTAAGATTTACCCAAATAACATGAACAGCTAACTAAACAGCAAAGAGATCTAAACTAAACATGTGAAATTGGAGAAATGAATCAAATGACATGAGAGAAATCAAGGAAATACACCAAGTCAATGTTATTTCTTATAAATTTCTGCAGCATGCCTTTACAACAACTCAACTCTCTCTTTGCAAATGAGAGGAGTGCTCTATTTATAGTTTTCCAAAAGTTAAATGAGTGGCCAAGATTCATTCTCATTATGTGGCCAAGATTCATTACAAAATAGGGTTTCACCTACCCCCAAATAGATTTACAATTTAAAAACATTCTTTGTCTCTTCCCTATTTCGTCATCTAGTGGATGACACTATTGCTTTTCGTCCTGTAGCTAATTGCTGTTTTCTTGGCTGTAGCTACTCTTCAGGGAGGTCTTCTTCTTTGGCCGGGTTGCCTTCTTGCTCCTCGGAAGCCGCATGCTCTATATACTTGAGGATGACCGCTTGGAGTTTGTCGATCTCGATGATCTCGCATCTTAATGCTTGGTAGCTCCATTCTTTTGCGTTCTCTTCCAGCCACTTCCAATCCTCGTCATACCTCGAGCCTTGGTCCTTGAATAGCTCTGATCGATCGAAGGCACGGGCAGCAAAACTCAGGAATTCCGTGGTGACTTCTCCGGCTGTTCTGTCCTCCATCTTCTCCTAGAAGTATGACTTCACTTATCGCTTCCCATTTGTACCGTATTTACACCAGCCCATCATTAGCTTGAGATACTCAGCGCATTCTGCCCGAATTTCCTTGATCCACTTGATATCTGGATCCACCCTGCTCTGGATTTGCCCCATCCTCTCCTCCCGGTTGATGAGGTCTCTGCGCCACACGTCCACCAGCCAATGATCTTCTTTCTTCAGCTCTAGCTTCTCTTCCCACGTGTTCTCTGGCATCTGAAGAATGGCTTCAATTTTTGGGAAGGCGGAGTCGTAAATCGCAGGGAAATTGGTGTAGAGCCGCTTCGTGCTTTCCAGGGATTGGATCAAATCCAAGAA